>VDFB02369586.1:0-40108 GCA_007258455.2 Sequoia sempervirens | reverse complement strand
TTTAAAGCACCAAATGAAATATGAGTTAGCCTAAAACAAAAAATCAAAGCATACGAAAAAACTCTCCAAGCATTTTGAAATGTTCATTTTAAAGCCCAAAACTAAAGATGAGTTAGAATGAAACAAAAAATTAAGGCATGTGACGGAAGCTCAAAGCATTTAAAAATGCTTTTGGGTTTCAAGTTTGATGCTTGAATCTTTAACTCCAATTTCTCTTTCGTTTTTGTCCAACTACAATGCTTGATTTTAACCTTCACTTTTTGCTTTTCTTTGTTTTCCTTCGTTTACCTTGTACCTTAAAATGTAGTTTGAACTTATCATGACTTCATCGCTATATTGACTTCAACAATAACTATCATCAAATATCCTATTGAATTCAACAAGAAAGTAGATTCAATGGATACCCTAAACTGTTATTGAATGTAAGCATATAAGTCTATGAAGCGTACTAATGGTCCTCCCTATTTTTTATTTTTTTATTCATTTATGTATATCAAAGAAGATTGGACCCTTAGATCGTCATTAAAGCCATTAAGCCAAATCATTTACTCCACTTTTCAATTATGTCGATTTGATAATGATTCATGTCTTATTCTCCCTCAAAAGAGAAAAGATGGTATTAAATTTGTGTACCGACCATCAATATGTGATGGGACATCTGAGCTCAGCTACAGGAGAATGTCACACGATCTTCCCATGCTTTCATTTTTTCTCCCCCCTGATACACAAAATGCCACTCTTGTTTGCTGTATAATTCACCACATTAGAGTGTTTATCTCATACACTGTAGAAAACTGCACTGGAGCTTTCACGATCTGACAAGACACAAATCAGAAGTGGAATTGGGGACGGCTTTCAAGTGACGAGGATGATACACATTAGCTTTTGGGGTCTAATATTGAGACCTTCTGGCTGATAGTAGTGGTGGAACTAGCTGGTGTTAGCAGCAGTAGTGGACAATGCTGATAAAGCAGGGATAAGATGGCATCGGACATGGAAAGTGTGGACCAAATACGTGAGAAGTTGGAGTTTCTTCAAATTAATCCAAATCCTAGTTCAGATGTAGAGGTAGAAGGAAAGCACCACATGTGAGCATTTATCTCATACACAGTAAAAAAGTGTTAGCACAGCTCAGCACTGTCAGATGAAATTGAAAGGACAGACAATACGTTAAAACGAAAGGATTGTCAACACAACTCAGCATCAATCTGTCTTATTCTAATAATGGAAAGTCATAAATAAAAACAGAAGGATTATCTTTCCCCGTAGTTCGCTTCTGGCAAGAGACATTTTACAACAAGTTTCATAAGCAACAGATAGAAAACGCTATTCTTTCGATGGAAATGATAAAGACTCCAGCATTTGTTTTGATAGAGATAGACTACGGACAACAACATAAGCAGTAAAAACTGCTCACCGCGCCTATGAAAACTACTCACTGCGCCTAAAGAAAAAAGCTGCTCACTGCACCTCTAAAAAGCCTTCCCACTCACATTACAGTTTTGGAATGGATGTGACTATGAAAATACAGGTTCATAGGGCGCGACCTTTGAGAATGGCTAGTAAAAAATCTTCTGAGAATGGTTGGGTGAAGAGATATGGATTTCTCAATTGGGCCAACAAATCATAATTACCACGAAACTGAAGGTAATCATTTAATGATTTTAACATTTATTGATTCAAGTTTTGGTAAAGAAAAAATGCGCAAAACAGTGAATGCAAAGTGCAAACCACAAAATGCACAAAAGGTGAATACCAAGTGCAGACCAAAAACACGCAGAAAGTGAATAGTTAGAAGAAGAGGAATGATAAAAAGTAATCATAGCAAAAAAAAAGCATAAGAATTGATACCTTGTATTTGTAATAAGTATCAATTTTAATTCTAACTGATTTGAACCCTTGCACGAGGAATATGATAAGAGACAATATACAGTTTACTGTAAGTAAGCCCTCCTTCTAGTGCCAAATGTGTGAACCCCAACCTTGGTACCTGCAAAACAACAAGAATAAATAAGTTAGACAAGAGATTGCAAGCCAAAACAAGGATTCCCCATGAAATCCATTTACAACATTCAAACTAGGAAGAAAATATTAAAGAACACAATGGAAATGATAAAACAAAGATTGAATCCTAATTAGATGTGCAAACTCATGATCCCATGGGGGAATTGGTGCCAATTTGATGTGAAAATTGACCCTTTCCCAATTCCTAAGATGCAAGCTTGATATGTTGATGAAGATTTGATCCACTTTGTTGATGTTGGAGAGTGCTCCAAGCTAAAATCTGCAAAACCTAATTATGATTCAAGAATGATTGATGAAATTTGATGGATATTTAAGCATGGTAACTTTGCATAAATTGTGGATGATCAAATAAGGATATGAGCTCTTTATTTATAGAATTACAAGATGGATGAATGTCCAAATTTGAGCAATGTGGGACTAACATTCATCCAATGGTATGATGCCACTTGTCAATCAATGAATGGATGAAGGATGTGCAAGATTTGGGGTTTGTGCCAATAAATGCATAATTTTGAATTTCAAATTTGTTGAAATGACATGTAAGAGGGAAGGGAAAATGCAATAAATGCCACTTGGCTCAAGGCAAAGGACATGTAAGATAAATTTATTGCCTTGTTGGATGTACATGTTGACTTGGAATTTTTGAATTCAAATTGAGAGAATATTCCAAAAGATGCCTTGTGAGGAAAATAGAGATTTAATAAATGAATTATATCTATTTTCATGTGCAACTTGCATTATCTAGAGGATGGGACATGAGATGAGATTAAATTAATTAAGGGTTAATTAATTTTAATGAGAGAGGTCAGATGATGTGACCTATTTGACTCAAATTTATGGATTTATTTAAATCAAATAAGAGGAATATGACAAGAGATTAATTAAATAAGAATTTTGATTTATTTAATTAAAAGAGATGGTGTTAGATTAAATCAAATAAGGTTTTAATTTATTTAATTTAATGAACAGACTTTAGAGATTTAATCAAATAAAATTGATTATTTAATTAAATAGGGGTAATTAGATCAGATGAATTGATTTAATTAGCAAAAGGGATATTTTGATTAGATAAAATGATTTATTTAATTAAGAGACGAATATTGATGAATTTAATCAGATAAGGAGATTTGATTAAATGGTTAGACTAAGGGATGATTCAAGAAGAAACGATGTTAGTAAGTCAGGATCAGATGCACAATGTCAATCATTATATTTTAAGTGTCTACAATATGTAACCTTGATGCAAATGTTCCTCCATTTGGCCTTCATGAAAACTTGAAAACATAGATTGCCCTGCCTGATTGAGCCCATAGGTGAAAATCGGGTAACATTTCTGGCGACCTCAGCTGGATGTTTGCCTGCTAAACATGCAAACCAGTAGCCTAGGCCTATCCATTGGGCACAGAGTCATTGGCAACCTAGTCCCACCCCTAGAAAACTCACCTAGGACTCCAGTAACTTGGAAGACCGACACATTAGAGGCTTTGGCCCATCCAAGACAAAACTGTAGGAGAACTTTTCATTTGTGCTAAAACAACACTTAGGGAATGCAAACTTCATCTAATCAAAGGTGCGGAAGCACCTATTGCCATCTAGAATTTTAACAACTATGTACAAATTTAGGTCCCTACCTCAAAAGTAATGTTTGAGCTGAATCTCATTCACTGGGATTAGTTCCACTACACCATCCAACTTAGATAGCTAGAAAGCATTATGCTATTTCTTCTCAGTGATGATATATGGCCCGGTCCAAAATGCATCAAATTTGGAGTGCTTTCTAGGCCTACTTTTCAATTCATCCCACTTTAGCACTATGTCACCTTCCTAGAACACTCTGGGAGACGCCTTTTTATCGAATGAACTTTTCATTTGAGCCTGATGTTGCTCAATCTTTTTCACTGCTTCAGCTCTGAGTTCTTCAAGTTCAATTAAGTAAGCTAACCTTGTTGTCATAGGCTCCTCCTCAATCATATCAAGCTGGTTTACCAGATCAAGGGTTGGGAGTTCAATTGAAATAGGCAGTCTTGCCTCTTTTCCATATACTAACATGTATGGAGAAAGTCCTGTAGACCTTTTTGACGTAATCCTATCAACCCACAAGGCTGATTTCAACTTGGTGTGCCAGGCTCTTTGATTCTATTCAATAGTTCTCTTAATGATCCTCAGGAGATTCTTGTTAGTGGACTCAGCCTGTCCATTGCCCTGCAGATAATAATTAGAGGATGTATTCAAATATATACCATTCTTGACAGCCCAGTCAGAAATTTTAACATTCACAAAAGCAAGGGCATTGTCTGAGATAATAGAATCTGGGACACCAAATCTAGTAACTAACTCTTCATAGAAATTCAGGACAACAGATTCATTAGTCTCTTTGAGTGCCACAACTTTAGTCCATTTTGAAAAATAATCGGTGGCTGTGAGCACCCACTTGTGGCCTGCACTTGATGGCGGGTTTATAACCCCAATGAAATCCAAACCCCATTTCATGAAGGGCTGATCAATTTGAATTGGTTGCAGCGGGAGGGCTTCCAACTTCTATTTTCCAACAAAAATGGCACATTCCTTACACTTCCTTACCCATAATTGAGCATCTTTGAATAAGGTAGGCTAGTAATAGCCTCCTTTCATTATTTTAAGAGTTGTAGCTCTTGGAGAAAAGTGTCCACCAGCTGATCCTTGATGGAATTCATGCAATACTCTATCAACTTGGTCAGCTTCAATACATCTCAACAGGACACCATGAAAATCTCTCCTAAACAATAAACCATTTAAAAGAACATAACATATGGATTGCAGTCGATAATACCTTCTTCTAGATTTATTTAGATCAGGAGGGCACTCACCAGTCAATAAAAAATGTGTCATTTTTGCAATCCAACTTTCAGGAGGTGGTATAGCAGCTTTTTTTCCATCTTGAAGTGCTAAAATAGAACTTTCCTCCTCCTTTATATTGTTGTTGCTGTCCTCTGTAAGCTGTTCGTAGAGACCTCTCCCTCTTATTAGTTTGGTAACCTTTATTTCAAGGTCATACTCCATCACCTTAGTGACCCAACCAGCTCTTTTATCACTCAAATATTTGTTTAGTAAAAACTCTTTCACACTTGAATGAGCAACCATCAGTATAATCTTGTTATTGGAAAGCATGTGCATGAACTTCTTTAAGCTTCTTATAACAGCGAGAACATGTTTCTCTACAAAAGTATACTTAAGCTCGTAATCTTTGAGTCCCTGATTGAAGAACGCCACGGGCTATTTAGATCCTTCATCATTTCGCTATACAAGCATGGCTGAAAGTGAATCAACATTTCCATAGGCATATAAAATGAAATCTTTAGAAAAATCAGGATTCAAAAGTGTAGGTGCGGCTGCTAATGCCTCTTTTATAAGCTCAAAACTTCTTTTCCCATCCTTAGTCCAGCTAAAAGGTACATTCTTTCTCAGCATATGAATTAGTGGACTTAATAGATCAACAATGTCAGGGATAAACCTCCTAACAAAGTTAATCCTACCAATAAAACTCTGCAAACCTTTTTTGTGCGCTGGTAAAGGAAGAGTTAAGATAGCACTTATCCTTTCAGGGTCAATAGTAATACCCTGTTTAGACACCACATAACCAAACAATCTTCCTTCGTGAATAATAAACACACAGTTTTTGGGGTTAAGTGATATCCCAAATTCCCTACATTTCTCAAAAATCTGCCTCAAATGATTCAGACGATCCTTAGCCTCTTTAGAAAAAATAGTGATATCATCAAGATAGACTAAGACTATCTTGTACATTAAACCCTGAAAGGCCATATCCATTTCTTTTTGAAAGGTTTCCCCAGCATTAGATAAACCAAAGGGCATTTTCTGATAGGCCACACTTCCCCACTTTGTGGTGAAGGTTGTTTTGTACTGATATTTTTTCACTAATATCTGGTTGTAACTGGAATAGCCATCTAATAAGGAAAACATTTCAGACCCTGAAACTACCTGAAGTATCTGCTCCATAGACGGCAAAGGATGACGCTCCTTTAAGGAGGCCCTATTTAAGTCACAAAAATCTACACAGAGTCTTATTTCACCATTTTTCTTCCTTATTGGTACTAGATTTGAAACCCATGAGGTATGCTTAATGGGGAAAATAATGTTGCTTTCAATCAACTTATCTAGTTCCTTTTTCATCAAAGGCTCTAACTTAGGATTCAAGGGCCTTTGTTTTTTCCTAACAGGTTTGACATTAGGCTCAAGTTCAATGGTATGTTGAGCAAGCTGGGGATTAAATCCCTTTAAATTAGTATATTGCCAGTCAAAGATATCATTAAATCTTGACAAAGTTGAATAAAAACATGCTTCTCTTCAGTTGTACATACCTTGCCCAACTTAAGGAGCTTTTCTTTGAAAACTTCAACTTCTTCGTAGTGATCTTGCTGAACTTGAATACTGCCCTTGGGTTTTCTAGCTTCATCGTTGGTATTAAAAATAGATTCTAAAGTGACTAGGCCTTTAAGCAACTTGTTGTTTTTTAGCTGAATAATCTGGTCATTGTACTGGTGCTGTAACTTTTCCTGATTGGTATGTGAGAACTCAACTTCTTCTCTTAAAAAGTTGACAATCTGCTGGTCACTATCAAAGACTTGCCAGTGTATATTACTATCAGGCACAACAGGCCTAACTATAATCTTAATATGCTGATTAGTTTTATCACTGCAAATCTCCCTTGGAATATCATGTTCAGCTCCTACAACAGCTAATTTATCAACATGTTTATTCTAAGCTCTAGGAATGGAAATAAGATTAAATGCCTCAAATCCCTCTAAGAGGTCCCATACTCTATTCCTATAAGACCTGAGTATATCATTTTTCACCACATTAAGCTTTCTGACCTGATTGACAACCAACTTGCTGTCACCATAAACCTTTAGAAAACTAATACCTCTCTGTCTTGCCCACTCCAAGCCTTGGACTAGAGCTTCATATTCAGCAGAGTTATTAGAACAGTTAAAACATAATATGAAAGCTAGATAGTACTTCTGACCTTCTGGTGATACCAGCATACATCCACCACCAGCACCTACCCTACTCCTTGAGCCATCAAAATACAACTCCCACACATCATTTTCATGCTGTTCACTGTGTTGTTCCTTGTCCTTTTCAATATTAGGCATAAAGGAGTCAGTCTCACGCATCATATAAACACCAATGCCAACCTCTTCCAACTGCTTATCTCTACCGACTTCATGAGTTTGGGATGCCCACTCTTTAGGAAGAATTTATGATGTTCTTTCCATTTCAATTTTAGCCTCTTGAACAACAGGCTGCTCCACTTGTACACTTGTGAACAAGTTGGAATTAATAAGAGATGGATTGTAAGGTTCAATATGAAATTTGGCTATGGGTTCTTATTTAATAGTGACTCTGGTACCATATCTAGTTCTGAACAACATATGAGACCAATCATATGATAGGTAACCACCTATCTTGGCCGTAAAATCCCTAGATAAATAAAGAGAAAAGTACGGGGGCAACTCAATAATGTAGATATCTTGTGGTATTGCAAAATTTGGACAGTCATGTAAAGTTAAGCTCAAATTTTTAATAACCCCTACTGTGTTAACAGAAGTACCATCCAATTGTACTACCCCTTTTCTAGTGGCTCATATTCAATTCCCAACTTATCAACAATTTGTTTGGGCATAACTGAACTACTAGCCCCTGAGTCAATCATACAATTGTGAACAAGATGATCTCCTATGATCAATGACAAATAAAAAGGAGGTGGCTTGACCTTAGCAACTTTCTGTTCTTTATCACCAACAACAATACTAGTCAACATAGGTCCTTTTGACTCGGAATACTCAGAGAATCCCATATTGACATGGGTACATTAATTTTCTTCATATGCTCAAGTATATTGAAAGATGTAGTAGGTTTAACTTGACCTTTAGGAGGAATAACATCACCTTTAACCATAGGCGCCTGGACTAATGAATCAAAATGTTGCTTTCCTAACAAAGGCTGCCCTCTTGGTAGCATTCAAATTTGGTTAGCTTTTGATGAGCCAGGAGCATTCTGATTCTGGTTCAGCCCTTGTTTCGATTGAGTTTGAATTGTAGCAACCTATTGACACATGGGAACACTTCGAGGTTTTGGGTGACCTGGGAATGAAGTGGACCTCCAGATTATGAGCTAGTTCCCCTTAAGATAACTTGAAAATAGGATAAGGAAAAGAGTAAGAAGGATATTCTTGAAACCTAAAACCTATCACTAACAGGTGATACACCGAAGATAAAATTTGACAAGACTGTTGAAACTCACATAAAATCTCAATAAAGCTAAACAATCTCACAACACAGAGATTTATGTCTGCAAAAGTGATTCTATGTAAGGTTCTGACTATTCTAATGCTTAACACAAGGAAAACAATGATGTTTTCATAGATATAAATCCAATAGAAAGAGATCACTAACATAAACTTGCACTATGACATACTATTCTTTGCATCCGATACTGAAGGAATCTGATAAAATAAAGGATTACAAAAAAATTTATCATGCAATTCACAACTAATACTTAAAACAACAAAGGAAATCAATGAAGGAAATGACTTTCTATTGAGAAAAATAAGGAGTCTCTATATTACAAATCGGTAGTATTCATAAAAATGAGTTACAAAGTCTGAATAATGCCCTTTCCACAATCTCTTAACCAAGAACTCTCTCTACAAAGAGGAAAAAATGCCATATATACAACCAAAACCAAAAGTGTCAGCCCCTGACTTAGGGTTTACAAAAATTGAGTCAGTTCCTGAACACGTCGGCCTTAGAAGCATTTTTTGGAATAAAGTCAATGAGGCATTAAATGTGCATACACTGTTCATGTCAGTGAAAGCTCGCTCCTAGGCATGGCCTTCAGATCTTTTGCAACGATCGCACTAACTCACAGCCCTCGTGTCCACCCTTGAGACTTCTTTGCAGAGCTGCCTTGAATGTTTTGAAGTATGGTCATTAATGTTGATCCACTTTTTCCAGATGACCTCCCAGCTGTCCTTGCGACTTCTTCCTTTCTGCCTTCCTCTTGTTCTAGACCCTTATGCAAGTTGACCCCCTTCGAGAAGCAGCAACAGGTGCCCTTTGAACTAAATTCACATGCCCTGATCATCCATCGAACCAAAGTAGATCCATTTCGTTTATGCTTTGTTGATCTTCCTCACAAGAATAGCTGCAACAGTCCAATTGCCACTAGTTCACCTTTAGCTTCCTCTGATTGGTTGAATAGACACCACGTAATATTTCTAGGTGGTCAAAAGTCGTTCAAACAAAATTGCATGTCGGTGAGACACTAGCCATGTCTCCCCGATGTTACAATGCTCCACAACAACCATCAACATAACTTACAACTATTGGGTAGAGTTCATAGTGATTGGCAAGAGTTATACCGATGTCAAAGATTGTCGCCCAGACTATTGCTCTCGGCCAGAGGTCACAACAAGTGCAAACCATTTGGCCAAGAGGTCATAAAGAGCTCCCAAGAGTTATATTGCAACATTCTTCCGTCGGGAAGACATCCGCTTTCAGAAAGACGTCTTACTGAAGTCCACAACAGACCCATCGCTATCGGCAAGAGGTCATACTGAGAGCAAACCTTCTATCAGTGAGACCTCGAGTCAGTGGCAAGACATCATATCGAGTGCTTAAGAGTTATACCGCTGTTCTCCTCCGTCGGCGAGACTTCATATTCGGCAAGACATTAGAGCGAGCCCTTCATCTTTCGGCCAGACCTCACCTCGTCGGTGAGACATCACACCGAACTCATTCCATTCTCCCTGAGCTCAAATCCCTTCAACAAGACCATCTTTGGTTGGAAAGACTTCTTACCGAAGACAAACCATTCAGCCAGGAGTCTTACTGAAGCCATATACCCATTGGTGAGACTTCCATCAGTCGACGGGACATCACACCGATGCTAACCTCTCTCGGCGAGACTCCCACCAATCGGCGGGACATCATACCAAATGTAAACCATTCCCCCCGATGCTAACCTTGTGAACAACTATCGGCGAGAGCTCTTCCCAAGCGAAGAAAGATAGAAAAACTCATGGCAACCGAAAATGTCTTGGTGACCTAAGCATTTCAAAAAGAAAAGGCGGAGTCAGAGTCGGGATGGAAACGAAAAGGGGGAAAGCAAGGAAAAGACATAAGATGAAGACCTTCCCAATGAAAACCGAACACCTACATGCCGGGCTCAACCCTTATGGGAGCCACATTTAATCCACGTGCCGAATTTAAAACACAATTTTCCCCTACAACTGCACAAGAAGCAAACAAGTTAGAAAATATGTAACCTTGATGCAAATGTTTCTCCATTTGGCCTTCATGAACACTTGAAAACATAGATTTCCCTGCCTGATTAAGCCCGCAGGTGAAAATCGGGTAACAACTCCTTGAAATTCTTGAACTGGAGCTGGGGATATCTGTCATAGACCTTCAATGCCTGACCCGACTCTTCATCAGGTGCCATGAACAATCCGTTGTATTGCCTCTGCTTAGCTAGTGAGTAAACAAGATAAGACATCATGTAGAACTTGGAGGTCTTCTTGACATTCATGAACTGCTCATGGAAGTAGCCACTTATTATGCCTCCCCAGTAGAATGAGGCTTTTGTGGTGACATCTTCCTTCCCACGAAGAATCTTCTCTATGAAATACACCATCCACTCCTGAAAATATGTAGCAATGGGGAGGTCCATTACTTTGCTCAACATGGTGACTAAATCATGGTAGTCCTCATGGAAGTCGCTGCAGAAGAGCTCTTGGGGAACCTTAGCAGCACTACCCCTTTTCTCTTTAAGCCAATACTAGTTTATAAGCTTCTTGTAGCTAGTCGGGTCCTCGTTCCACATTGCTTTACACTCCACTATAGTTGGCATCTCCATCTCCCCAAAGGTCGGGATGTGAAAAGTCTTTGTAATTGCCTCACCTGAGATATCAACAAGGATGTTTTCATCTCTGTCAACTATTGTTTGTGTCTGTGGCTGATATGCCCGCTGGCAAGCCATGACCAATTCGGGGGCTACGATGGATGGAGGGAGGCCTGCAACTTTAGCAATTCCACTTTGTCTGATCAATCTTGCATTGTCGGTCCTAGGATGGACTCTGACCCTTTGCTTGAATTCGTCAATATCGATGTGGCCGATATTGGTATATGTAATTTCCTTCCAGTCTGTGATGATTTTTTAATGTAAAGGCTCTCCCTGGAATTGGTACTTCATCTAGTCCTTGTCCTATTTTCCATGAGGAACCTTTCCTGCTTTCTTCCCTTTGTCTTTTTCTAACGCCACCCTCAAGGGTCCTGCACCCGATTCCATATATCCTACAAACAGGGCATAGTGAGCATAACCAATCACGAAAATACCAACGTCAGTCATAATATCATAAACGATGTCCAATTAGATGATATATCATTCATAAAATCACACTTTTACTTCAAGACATCATTAGTGATATACTGGAAGGAGTTTGGATAACCCGAGCCCAGAGGGCCAGACTTCCCTGATAGAAATGTTGTTTTGAAGGGCGGATAGGGTAGGGAAATTCGTGTGATTTCTCCTGACTTCATATTTTGATGGTTTGAAAGGCTCATGCAGGAGAGGGTTAAATTTGAGCACGTGGGTCGAGATTGGTTTCCAAATCGAAGGTCATTTGGATCATTTTGGGAGCACCCGGAGATGCAAGGTCGGAAAGTTGTCAGGGCTTCACAGTTTGGAACAACCAAAGGGAAACAAAATTCCAGGGTCTTAATCCCGGGTCTAGGACCTGGGAGGCTGAAGGGTGACTAGTTTTTGCTGTTATCTTTGAAATATTCGGGTCCCAAGGGGCGGGAAGCCGTCAGGGTTTTTCCATTTGGAATGGCGGGCGTTGAACAAAAATCTGGTGGGGGCGGCCTGGTGGGCCGGACCCAACATCGAGCTTGGTCGCCATATTTCTTTGCCAAGTTTTTAACAATGATCAGGAGGGTGGGCCCTGGAGGTCGGAAAGATGAACCTATTTTTTCCTTTCGTGTCGGCTGAGATGGGATGAAATCCTGGTGGATGGAGCCCGGTGAGGGAAAGGACGCCTAAGTTCATTGTTAGTGCTCTTCGTGAAAAATGGAGGTTCGGGACCCGGGAGGTGGAAGGACGCGGCCAGGCGGCCATTTGAACGATGAAGTTGCCATGGAAATCCACAGATGGCACTTTGCGAATCGGGCCCTGGGGGTATGATAGAACAATTCATTTTGGTGGTTTGACTAACCCCAAATGACGATAGAAGAGGTAGGCTTCAGAGCTCAGGTAGACGGGGCCGTCACGCCGTTTGGAACAGTGGAAGTGATGCAGAGTCCCAGTGATGGAGTTCCGCCGGAGCGGGCTCGAGAAGGTTAGGCAGAGGCCGAGTCTGCAAGTGTCAAGTCTGACAGCGAACCGCCAACGGAGGTCTGAGGTTGTGGGCCCGAGAGGGCATCCCGTTGTTTGGTCATTTGGAAGTTTGTTTACTAAGTTTTTAATGGCGACCGGGTGGCGTGGGCTCGAAGGGAGCGATTTCCCTACGTGAAGAATGATGACAACAAGGTGGAGCTCCGAATTCATCTTAGAGGATGCTTTTGGATGTTTCTTAGAATTTCCACACATGGGTTTTCTAGGTGTCATCTTGTTTTACCAAATTAAAGCATTTTTAGCCCATGTTTGTTTATCTTTTAAGCGTAAAATCACAAAAAACCTCACGGGAGGGTGAATGGAAAACCTACCTCAAAAACTCAGGGGGAGAAGTTGTAAAATCCACAAAGGATCGGTGAGCGAGGGCAACGGGCATGAAGGCGGCGGGTGACGAATGCAATGGAATCCTTGAAACCTACTCTGAATACTTCTGGCTAACCTGACATATGAAAATGATAGGTTGAGCTAGATATTTATACTCCTAACATGCATTTAATATGTACATTAATGCCTATACGGACGACAGGAGGGTTGGTAGGTTTAAACTCTTGGACGACGACGGGAGGTCTGGGGCCTGGAAGCCAGAAGAACATAGCTAGACAACCTCTTCAAAGTTGCTCATTTCAACTGATGGAAAAGAGGAGTTTGGGGCCTAGAGGAAAGAGTGCCGACACAGGTTAGCCATTCGAGAATGGCAGAGACATCACAGAGTTTCAGGGACGGAAGCCCGGAGAGACGAACTCGGCAGGGGAAAAGGCAGTCCGATTTGCAACACAAGTTAAACATGGCGGAAAACAAAAAGCCAGGTCCCAGGGTTCGGGACGGTGAAAGCCTTCCGCTGTTTGGGATGACAAACACCCGAGGGAAACCCGACAAGGGAAACCCTATGGGGTGGGCCTGCCAGGCCCCAAGGCCGCTGATAGAAGAAAACTTCCAAGGAAACTCTGCAAGGGACCAAGACTTAGCAAAATCAGAGGGGATAAAATGTGGTCAACTTAAGATGAGACTTTGGAAGCATGTTGACCATTTAGGACATCAAAATGGGGGCACACAAAATGAGGCAACGATAAAATGACCTGATAAGGCAAAGAAAAGAGAGGGTCCCCATTCTGAACGGGGCGTGTGTGTTGAGGGAATAATATGTACCACATGATAGAGTGCGAAAAACCATGAAGAATGGATTTTGAATGGAGGAAAACAAACAAACAAGGTGTGAATGGCGACCTGCGAAAGAAAAGGGATGAAATGAATTAATAAGAGCTTAAATAAAGGGTAAAATTAACTAAAATTTAAAAGGCTAAATAGGTACAAAAGCTAAAAATTATAAATAGTAAATTTGAAAATTACTATTTACCATTTGCACACTTGGCAGTTGACTAAGCAAGAGAGAGAGAGAGAGTGACGAGGATGGTTGATGGGTCGAGCGAGGATGAGGGATTTATGGATGACGCGCTCATTGACTGAGGTGAGGAGGCACGCCAGTTCTATTACTACCGTGGAGTGCCACACCAGGTAGGATTCAAAATCCCACTTTGTAATTTAATTTAAATTTTTATGCATAATTTTAATGGGGAATTTGGGAGACCTAGGGCACAAGTCCATGGCAGAAGGGTAGATTCGTCCGTCCATTTAGCAGGTTCGCTTGTCTAAGAGGGTGATTGGGAAAAGGGTGAACGCACAATTTGTAGGGGTGAACACAGAGGTGAGGGTGGAAGTGGATAGGTGATTTCGAAATTGCCTAAGATGAGGAAGGGCGAATACAAATTCACCCAAAAGGAGAGAAAATTCGCCCGTTAGAGGGAAAAAGACATAGGGGCGATTGCGAAATTTCCCCTCAAGGGAAATAGGCGAATACGAATTCGCGTCTAGGGGACAATAGGTGAACTTGCGTTTAGACTTGGAAAAGGGAAAATTCGCCAAGAAAAGAGGTGAATTCAGACTCAAATTGGAAAAGTGTGAATTTTCTAATAAAAGAGGTGAATTAGGACTTGAACTGGGAAAGGGGCGAATTTTCCTAGGAAATAGGTGAATTTGTGAGAGGACTGGAAAAGGGGAAAATTCACCAAGAAAACAGGCGACTTTGCAAGAGGACTAGAAAAGGGGTGAATTCACTAGGAAAACAAGTGGCTTCGCGCTTAGTCAGGGAAAGTGGTGAATTAGCTAGTAAAACAGGTGACTACACGAGGGGATGGAAAAGAGGCGAATTTGTCCTACACAGGGGCGAATTCCTCATAATCTAAGATAGGGGAAAAATGATAGAAAAAGAAAATGAAGTATGAAATATTGACAAAATGTTATGTGTGGATGCAAAACTTTGAGATTTTGAGGACTCGTGAGAGGCACTTGGTGGTGTTAGAGGTGACGATCAGGGCGATGAATGCCCATGATCAAGCAACACTGGCACAGGCAGGGCTACTGCACATGTTGGGGTATCCCAACATTAGAGCACACTAGGTGCTATTGACAATATTGATGGAGAGGTGGAGTTCTGATACGTCAATCTTCCATCTCCTGATAGGGGAGATGACAGTGACATTGGAGGACATGTGGAGGATTCTGTGGCTGCCCATCAAAGGGCACTTGATTAGTTGGATACAAAGCTAGGGCCAGGATCCAGACAAGAGCCTATAGGTGCTTTTTGGATGAGCTGATCTCCCCATCTAGGGGAAGGAGTTGGATTTGGACGCGTGCTTGGCATTAAATGTGTATGCACTACCATTGTACATCTGCGACCTGATTAGTAGGATTCTACTGCTAGACATGATCGAACGCTTCTACAGCCTCAAGGTCATTAAAATTGTTAGACACATTATGGAGCGACAAGAGGGGGAGTTTGCATGGGGTGCATGTGTGTTAGCCCAGCTATATCAGGACATGCATGTGGTTTGCTACAGGAGGACCCTCAATGTCACACATGTGACACTACTCCAGGTGTGGGCCTCAGAGCACATGAGCATTGCGAGGCCAAGGAATCTAATAGCTGGGACACAAGATGAGACACTACTAGTGGCATACTGGTATGGTATAGATTACAGCTGGAAAATCCATTACCTGGACGTGAGCGACCTGGAGGCATGGAGGAGGAGATTGGATGACTTGAGGGAGGATCAGATTATATGGAGACCCTATCAAGATGATGGTTTTTTAGATGGAGGGAGGATGAGAGGAGGCATAGGGGCTACTTTTTTATAGTGTGTTACTTGATTGGACGAGACTCGCACATTGTTGAGCTCCACAGATCAGATAGGGCCACGAGGCAGTTTGGTGTGCACTAGGATATCCCTGTGGGGCCTCAGAGATTTTGACAGATTAGTCAAGAGCACTTATGGGGTGATCAGATCATAGCAGACTTTGCAAGGAAGATGTGGGAGGATTTATAGCTGGTACCGTATTCTGGGAGATGAGGGATGGCAGACGCAGTGATGACAGTGAGGTACTATGCATGGTGGATAGACCACAGGCCGGGGTGGATCACGATAGTCCACCTGATTGTAGGGGCACTCAGATATGGCTTAGAGGATGAGAGGAAGTTGGATGCACAACAGAGGAGAGGTAGGAGGAGATGCGGTTGACAGAGGAGGGGAGGAGATGGAGATGTTGGGATGGAGGAGGCCTGAGGAGAGGGAGAGGCAAGAGGAGAGGGACATGTAGTGAAAGTGGATGCTCCATATATACATCCACTAGCTATAGTGCCTTATGTGCTGCCACCACCCGAGGATCCCATTGTACTACTGATAGGAGCTCTAGCGAGACTAAAGATTGCAGAGCATAGGATTAGGGAGTTGGAGGCAGATCATGATAGATTACAGGTTGAGGTGGTTAGATTGCAGGTGGATGGAGTCAAAGATTATGAGGCCTTGGCAGATGAGGCATCACAGAGGGTGGAGGAGGCTGGCGCAAAGAGGGACGACCTCAGGAGATAGGTGGAAGAGATGTAGAGGGGGTTGGATGAGTTGAGGAGGGAGATGGATGAGCTCCACGACAAAGCAGAGTGTGTGGAGATGATAGTGGGAGATGCAAGGATGATGTTGGAGAGAGTTGAGGCAACAGAGGCAAAATACATGCCCTATTGGATGAGAGGGATGCAATTGCACAATAGATGTCCCGATTGCAGGAATAGGTTGATCAGATGGTGATGGATCAGGATGCATGGGAGTAGGAGAGGAGGCTGATCATGGGATTGAGGTACATGTACAGGATGGAGAGAGACGTAGCCAAGGCGCATGCAACAAAGGTGATAGATGCTAGGACAAAGGAATCTTATTATATGTTTGCATATCATCAGGTAGTCCCATATGTCACACAAAGGGTGTCTCCTTAAATCAAATGGGTACCTCAAATTCCAACACCATCCCACTTAGGATCCACACACACGCGTGGGTATAACAGCTTCCGTGAGACACCTCCCAGGGGCAGAGGATCAAGGGCAAACTTTCCGCAGCAATCAGATGGAGCCAACATAGGGTAGTGAGTATAGAGGAGGGGAAAAGATACATGTTTTGATAGGTGCAAGGTGTATATGCAATACATAGAGACAGGGGATAAAGATTCCTCAACGAAGATGAGACATCGATTATTTCATTCATTGACGTAGTCTCTGCATTTGATCATAGCTATGTACCTGTATTTTATTCGATGATTATTGATGGAAATATATTTATGCTTTTATGATGGAACTATTATGGACTTTGTGATGGAATTTATTATGGTTTATGATGTTTATATATTTATATGATATGCGATGGACATTATCGGATGATTATGGGATGGATGTTTATTTATGTGCATGTGTATGTATGTGATTTACTATGAGTTATGTAGATGATTATGATGATTTATGTTTATGTCTATGATGATTTATGTTACATGGATGAAATGCATTATGTCTAACGGTTTGTGATGTAGGATATGATGGATGATTTATGATTTTATATGCTATGGACATGAGATTAATGTTTTGTGATGCAGGTGGCGATGTATATGCATACTGTGTAATAAGTTTTCCTTTAATTTTATTGGAAATTTTTCTAGGCATATTATTATGATTTGATTATGTTGTGAAAATGCAATGTGATATAATGAATGAAAAATGTGATGCATGTGTATGTAATAATGTTATGGATGATTGAAATGAACGCAATGCAATGTATGCATTGAGATGGACTAATATGTTTAGAATAATGACTCTAAACAACCTAAAAAGATAATGCAATGCAATGATAATGTAATGAACTTAAGATGATTAGAATAACCAGAGATTAATCTAAACAACTTAAAATGAACATGATAATGCAAAATGAAAAGTGAGATGAAATTGCACTTTCTGTGTTTAATATGACATTAATCAAGATTAATGAATGATTGAATTCGCTTGTTTCTATGATGACCATGTTTTTCCTTATAGTTATGTATCAATCTCATTTTCTTTGCTCATTTTTCATGTCCTATACCAAGGATTTGATAGTAGAGATGACCTTGGTATTGTCGGTGTAATGATGAATGCAACCTACGTGAATGATTGGTGTGATAATGCATCACATATCAAGATGAGAAATGGTGTGTGATACTACACCTGTCAAAGACCATAGGAATCCTGAGAAGAAAAGGAGTTGAAAGATGAGTGTTTGCACAACTAAAACACTAATCCTAGGCTAGGGAAAGGATGGATGGAGGATAAATGCAATGCAACGGGATGAGAAATGAAATGCAATCCTAATGCTATTTTTCCAATTTAGAGCACTGATTTTTGCTATAACATAAGACACGATATGCCAGGGTATAAGGAACCAAGGTAGATCAGTGTCTAATGCATAAAACAAACATAACAGACGAGAAGGCTATCCTAATACCCCAAAGTCACAATGACTTTGGTCGGGCCAGGAATTGGGATGACCACAAGCACAAAGGATGCTCTAGCATAACACAAGACTGTAGGGATCTTGCTGGGTACTACGTGGGACAACCAAGAAGACAAAAATAGACAAAATATCAAGATATGCCCCTATGTTTACTAGTCAAAAGTGCACCATGATATGATAGATTGTGGCGACCCTAATGAGGTATAGTAGGAAGCTCAAATGATAAACAAAATGCCAAAATTATCACAAGAAAACAATCAATTTCAAACATCCTTTTCCATGGGATCAAAAGGTGGATGAGATTGATGTGGTCTGATGTAGGAAGGATGCATCCTATTAAGACCAAAGATGGAGACTAAACAAAGTGATCGACATGACTCACGATACTAAAACTGATTGAACCTCATGATACTAGTGGATCCTATTTGATAAGAACCAGCTAGATAGGGACATACTCAACAAAACAACACAAGACACAAGACATAAGACCAACACACCCTAAAGACCTAGGGGCTCGGGGGCTGATCAAAGATTAGACTTTCCTATGTGAAAGAGTAGAGCCCTCACAGTTCTATAAAAAGACTGATGACTGACCATGGATAAAAGTGAAAAGAGGACAATGGAGACAATGATGGAGGGGACAAAGACTGGATGGAAAAATGCCCTGGGGGTGGATCAAATGATCGACCTTGCCTATGTGAAAGCGTAGGGGCAATGTAGTTTGAAAAAGAGACCAACGACAAAAGATGGAACCAAACAGATGAATGAAGGGGGGCTGACATGATAGGATGGAAAAAATCCTTAGGGGCAGATTCGAATCAGTCTGTAGACCGTACTATTTCAGATACTAATAAATAATAAGGATATTTTTTGGGCGGACTGCATTTCCCCTATGAGCTCGTTTGTTTGGTTTAAATTAAGGTGTATGTAGTCAGATTCGTTGTTAATGACATGATAGGATGAGACCTAATGAGGATCGTCATGATGAAGGACCCTAAGTGATGGTGGGAGACCGACGGACAAC
This sequence comes from Sequoia sempervirens, assembly GCA_007258455.2. Lineage (NCBI taxonomy): Eukaryota > Viridiplantae > Streptophyta > Pinopsida > Cupressales > Cupressaceae > Sequoia > Sequoia sempervirens. The sequence goes on along the minus strand of VDFB02369586.1, from coordinate 20,746 downwards.
ATGGACAAACAAACGACAAAGTCTAGATTAGGAGTAAAAGCTCAAGATTGTGGATAACCGATGAAAATCATCTAATGCTCAACCAAAACATACCAAGTGGTGGATAAGTGGACATGGATGAAAGGAACAGATCGATAGGATGCTAGGATTGGATGTGAGGATAAGATGGATGCAAGGATAAAGTAACTAGGACACAAGGTAGATAATGATTAAGCCCTCTACAAATGGTGCCTATTGCCAGGTTTTCACCAAACATACTTATCCAACGCACCACCAAGGGTGGTTTTCACCATATGACAAATTATTTCTCTTTACTGTTTTTGGATATTTTTGACTTTTTTGATTTTTTTGTATTTTTTTGTATTTTTACTTTTTTTTTGGTATTTTTTAGGATAGGATAACTTGGCCGACTTAGGTGTAAAACCTCTTTAGGTGCATGATGTTGATAGGCTCCTCTCGGGGCTCCCATTCAGGTGTAGCAAGCCTATATTCCCTAGAGCCATATTTAGCTGTGACAACACAAGGAACCAACCAATTAGCCTCAAACTTTCCTTTCTTCTCTTGATCTTAATGAATACATTGATTCTCCTTGAGGACTAGATCACCGACATTTAACTGGCGAGGATGAAATTTCTTGTTGTAGCTCCTCCTAAGACGATGCTGGTATGCTTGTAGATGATTGTAGGCCTTGATACATTTTTTATCCAAGAGTTCCAATTGACTGAGTCATGCAACTCAGGTGTCTTCATCACTTATGAGGTTCCTCAAAGATATTCTAAGTGATGGGATCTCGACTTTGATTCGGAAAATGACATCGACACCATAAACGAGGCAGTATGGAGTGGCACCAGTGGGAGTGTAGATGGATGTACGATAAGCCCAAAGGGTGGGATGGAGATGGAGATGCCAATCTCGACCAGTGTTATTGACCTTTTTAAGGATCTTGATAAGAATTTTGTTGGTTTCCTTTGCTTGACCATTACCTTAGGGGTAATAGGGCGTGGACCAACGATGCTAGATATGATAAGTCTCACAAAGGTGTTTCATAAAATGGTTTTTAAATGGCTTTCGATTGTCAGTGATGATGGTGGAAGGGATCCCATATCTATAGAGAACATGGAAGAGGATGAATTTGGAGATCTGAATACCTGTTATTTGGGAGAGTGGCATTGCTTCTACCCAATTGGTAAAGTATTCAGTGGTTGTAATCATGAAAGTATGGCCGTCAGAGGATGGAGGGTAAATCTTTCCGATGAAGTCAAAACCCCATTGAGAAAAGGGCCACGGTGCTATGATGGGTTGTAAATCTTGTGCTGGAGCATGGATTCAATCCACATGTTGCTAAAAAGGTAGGCATGTTGGGAATAGGATGCCATTTAATTGCAATCCTAAACATTGTTTCATGTATCTCCTAAGTCCTTGAAAAGTGTTCCCCAACACTAGGATTAGAAAGAGATTAAATTTGAATCAAATGAACATGTAAATTGACATTTTTAATTAATTCTAAATGATAGGAACATGTGGGGACGCCCATGAAGAGCTCCTACAAAATAGGAGCACATGGGGCACCCACATGGAAGGTGGAGCTCACCTTGAGTTAAGCTAACTATTTGGAGTAAAAGATAACACTTTAGTAATGCATGTAAAGATCCTGTAAGTTAGGGATTGATGTTTACATGCATGGAGTTCAGTTCAGTTCAGTTCAGTTCAGTTCAGATCAGTTTAGTTTAGCTTAGTTTAGTTCAGTTCAATTTAGTTCGATTCAGTTATGGTTCAATTATCTTCAGTTGCATGTAGTTAGTTTGAGTTGCATGTTAGTTGACTTCAGTTGACTTGAACTGTATGCTAATGACTTAAGTTGCATGACAGATAACAGGTGACTACTTTCAATTAACAGGGGATGATCAATCATGCATAATATTTGCATGAATGGTGGAGATATATGTTTCAGTTAACAGAGATTGACTTGGACCCACCTTGGGCGCCCAAGTTAGCATCTTGGAGTTAACAATTTTGCATGAGAAGATATTTTATAAGGCTGAGTTAAGTGGGCCCATTCTTGGGTGCCAACTTTGAGGATAAGCTTAGAAGATATCTTCATAATCAATGTTGAGTTATGACTTCAGTTTGGGACGCCCAAATTGATGAAGGACTTGGTTTGACATTGTTTTTCATGAGAGAACTCTAGTTGCAAATAATAGGCATGGTTTTTGTGAGATAAGCATTGTGCTTTGTAATTGTAAAATTTTTGGAGTTTACAAGGCTCATTATTTTCTATAAATTGCAGCAAGTTGAAGAGAGTTTTATCAAATTTGATTGCAAGTTGTGAAGAAGAATTGTTGAAGGAAAAAGAAGCATCTCAAGCAAGGATTGGAATTATTGTAATCTTATTCTGAGATTAAATAATACATTGATTCTTGGTGGAGTTTTTTCTTGAAAGGGTTTCTCCACGGTATATGCTGTGTAACTTCTATCTTCTGGTCTTATTCTTCTACAATCTTCTGTCTACTTCTACAAATGGTAAAATGAATCTAAACAGATAATCATCCATAAAGAAAGTGTAACAAAGAACACTTATTTAGATCTAAAGTACAATAGTTTTACAAAGTATTAAGCTACATAATTACCTCCATTTTAAACATTTGGTATCAGAGTTGAGGTTGGGTAGAGTTTGGGATGCCTTTCTCTTAAAATGTTGAAGGTTTTTTGGCTGTAGTGGAAGCTTTTACTATTGTGTTATTGCTGATTTTAGAAAATAAGTTTGTTACAATGAGTTTTAATTCTCGTTTAGATATTGAAAGATTCAATGGATCTAATTATGAGATGTGGAAACTAAAAACAGAGGATCTCCTTGAAGAGAGAGATCAGTGGTTAGTTTTTGGTAATGAGACAAAGTCACCTACAATGATGTCAAATGAGGATTGGGCTAAGCTTGATAAGAAGGAAAGAGGGACCATAAGATTATGTCTTGTTGATGTTGTTCTCTTGAATGTTCTAGAAGAAACTACTGCATATAAGTTATTGAAGAGAATAGGTGATATCTATCAAACCAAAATTCTTACTAATAAGTTGTATATGAAAAGAAAATTTTATTCTTTAAAGATGAAATATAGTGATTCTGTTGCAAATCATTTGAATGTTTTTAATTTGATTCTAAGTCAGTTAGCATCTATAGATGTAAAGCTAGACAATGAAGATAAATGCATATTGTTACTTTGTCCTTCACCAAAATCTTGGGAAAATCTAATTGTTACTATCAGTGGTAGTGGTGTAGATATGAAGATGGACAATATAATTTGTACTCTCCTATCAGAGGAGATGAGGAGGAAGTCTAAAATAGAAATCCAAGATGCCTTTTTTGTAAAAGGTAGGCTCGAGAAAAAGGAACCTAAGGGAGACAAGGAAGGGAAGGGTAAGTCAAAAGGACGAAGTGAGGTAAAGTGTTGGAATTGTGGTAAATCGAGACATGTGAAGAATGATTGTAAGAACAAGAAAAAGAGTTATGATTCTTCTACAGAGGAATCCTTGGATGACGATAATCATGCTTTGATCATTTCATGTAAATTTTTTAGTGACGATTCTTTACTTGATGTTAAAGAGTGATCTTCATGAGGAGGATGGTAGTCATGATGCCATGTGTAGCTCGTACCACAATTCAGTGGGAGTTGTTGGCAGTGACATGGATGCATCATTGGAAGGTTATCTTCATGTGATTGGGAATGTGGTTTTTTCTTGGTTTAGAGTGGTTGCTATTATGTCATGGTTTACTCTTGATATGCATTTAGAGTTTGGCATGGTACTTGTTCTCTTGAAACTAGGATGTATATGTTATGGTGCATGTGATCTCCTAGTAGGAGATGGTTAGATCATATTGTCATGTTTTTGTTCCTTATTCATTATTAGAGCTTTGAAATTGATCTTGTGTAGTTCTCTTAAGTATTGGGTACATTAATCATTTGCTTGATTACTTCATGATAGTGCTATGTTGGATTTGGAGTTTGGCATAGATTGGTTGGCTACAGGTCCTCATGGATACTTGGAGAAAGAGGTGAGGCTTGAGTTCTCTTATGGTAAGAGATATATGTTGGAATGGTTACTTGAAGAAAAAAAAATTCAACAGTAAAGGCCGAGAAGCCTACACCTTGGTTGGACGTGAGTTCAACACACTCGGTGGTTTCACATGCCTCCAAAGAGGTAGTTTGGATACAAAGACTTGGGAAAGGTATTGGTTTTAATTGCAAGTAAGTTAAAATTTAATGTGATAGTCAGACTGCTATTTGTTTAGCCAAAAATCCTATGTATCATGCTCGTACTAAGCATGTTGATGTTCAGTATCACTTTGTGCGAGAAATGGTTGAGAGTGGGAAGGTATTAACTGAGAAAGTTGACACTTTAATTAATGTTGCAGATTATCTTATGAAACCAATTCCTACATATAAGTTCTCTTGGTTTTAATCATTTTCTTGGAGCTTCATGATTATGTAGGTTGCATTTGGAGTTGGCATGGATTGATTAGTTGGTGCAGGAAGGCCATTGGCCTTGATTCCTGTACTTGATTTATAATAATGATTCCTTGTTTAGAATAATTGCAATGTATAATGTCAAGTGGGAGAATGTTGGGAATAGGATGCCATTTAATTACAATCCTAAACATTATTTCATGTATCTCCTAAGTCCTTGGAAAGTGTTCCCCAACACTAGGATTAGAAAGAGATTAAATTCAATTGAAATAAACATGTAAATTGACATTTGTAATTAATTCTAAATGATAGGAACATGTGGGGATGCCAATGAAGAGCTCCTACAAAATAGGAGCACATGGGGCACCCACATGGAAGGTGGAACTCACCTTGAGTTAAGTTAACTATTTGGAGTAAAAGATATCACTTTAGTAATGCATGTAAAGATCCCAAAAGTTAGGGATTGATGTTTACATGCATGGAGTTCAGTTTTAGTTTAGTTCAGTATCAGTTCAGTTTAGTTCAATTCAGTTCAGTTCAGTTATGGTTCAATTATCTTTAGTTGCATGTAGTTAGTTTGAGTTGCTAGTTGACTTCAGTTGACTTGAATTGCATGCTAATTACTTCAGTTGCATGAAGATAACAGGTGACTACTTTCAATTAACAGAGGATGATCAATCATGCATGATATTTGCATGAATGGTGGAGAGATATGTTTTAGTTAACAGAGATTGACTTGGACCCACCTTGGGCACCCAAGTTGGCATCTTGGAGTTAAGACTTTTGCATGAGAAGATATTTTATAAGGCTGAGTTAAGTGGGCCCATTCTTGGCTGCCAACTTTGAGGATAAGCTTAGAAGATATCTTCGTAATCAACGTTGAGTTATGATTTCAATTTGGGACGCCCAAATTGATGAAGGACTTGGTTTTGAAATTGTTTTTCACGGGAGAACTCTACTTGCAAAGAATAGGCGTGGGTTTTGTGAGATAAGCATTGTGCTTTGTAATTGTAAACTTTTTGGAGTTTACAAGGATCATTATTGTCTATAAATTGCAACAAGTTGAAGAGAGTTTTATCATATTTGATTGTAGTTTGTGAAGAAGAATTGTTGAAGGAAAAAGAAGCATCTCAAGCAAGGATTGGAATTATTGTAATCTTATTATGAGATTAAATAATACATTGATTCTTGGTGGAGTTTTTTTTTTCTCGAAAGGGTTTCTCCACGGTATATGTTCTGTAACTTCTATCTTCTAGTCTTATTCTTCTACAATATTCTATCTACTTCTACAAATGGTAAAATGAATCTAAATAGATAATCATCCACAAATAAAGTGTAACAAAGAACACTTATTTAGATCTAAAGTACAATAGTTTTACAAAGTATTAAGCTACATAATTACCTCCATTTTCAACAAGGCATTTCTTCACAAACTCACAAGAGTCATGCTCCATTGTAGGCCAATAATAACCAACTCTAAGGATTATTTTTGCTAAGGCCATGCCATTAGAATGGGCCCCAAAGACACCACTATACACCTCGTTTAATGTAGTGTGAGCTTCTGATTCATTCAGACACCTAATAAGAGTGCCATCATACCCACGACAATAAAGTATATTCCCATAATGGTGTAGCGAGAGGTGCGTTGGATGAAGGATTTGCGTTGATTTCATGTAAGGCCAGGTGGTAAGATATTATCACAGAGATAGGTGTAAATTCCATGATACCAGGGTGATTCAGGACCTACGATATCACACACCATCTCACTATCAGGGACATCATATGCTGTGATTAAAAATTGTTCAACGAGGAACTTGCAGTCTGCTCGATATTTAGGCATATCAATAAGGGAACCGATCGTAGCCATTGCATCTGCTACCTTATTCTAAACTTTGGGGATCTTCTCATACTGGATGAAGGTGAAGTATTTCTTAAAGTCATCCACCATGCATTTGTAGGGTAACAACTTGTCATCCTTTGTCTGAAACTCATCATTGACCTATTTGCTAATCAATTGAGAATCTCCAAAGACTCGTAAACAAGTGATGTTCCATTGAATTGTGATCCTTAGACCAGTGATGAGAGATTCATATTCTGCTATGTTATTGGTGCATGTAAATGTAATCTAAATGACTTCAGGATGGAGTCACCCTAGGAGTGATAAATAAGACACTTGCACCAGCTCCATTATGTGTGTATGACCCTTCAAAATAGACCATCGATGTATCTTCTTTTGCGCATGTGAGGACTTATGCATCAGGAAATTCAGCCACCAAAGGTTATGCATCCACCAAGGGAGCATTTTCCAACTAATCTGCTATAACTTGTCCCTTAATTGCCTTACGATCCATGTATTCTATGTCAAATTTTCTCAGTAACATGACCCACTTGGTCATGCGGCCAATCAAAGAAGTTCTAGATAAAAAATACTTGAGTGGATCAACCTTTGACATTATCTTCACAGGATGATTGAGCATGTAATGGTGAAGCTTTATTGAACTAAATACTATGGCTAGACAAGCCTTTTCCAGTGGAGAATAGATGAGTTCATAGCCCACCAATGTTTGACTGATATAATAGATTGCATTCTCTTTAGAAGACTCATCATGCTGAGCTGATAATGCCCCCAATGCAACTGACGTAGCTAAGATGTACAACAAGAGTGGTTTACCTTGAATAGGAGACATCAAGATAGGTAGATGAGCCAAGTACTCCTTAATTTTGTTGAAGCCTTGCTGACATTCTGGATCCCACTTGAAGGCAATTTTTTTTCTGCAGGAGATGTGTGAATGATTGACACTTGTCAGCTAGCTGAGCTATGAACCATTTGATGGACTGTCGCTTCCCTTGAAGGCTTCTTAACTGCTTGAGATTACATGGCATGGGAATTTCCATTATTGCTTTGACCTTTGTTGGATCTACCTCTATACCCCTTCTGGAGACTATGAAGCCCAAGAGCTTTCTTGATGTAACACCGAACACACATTTCTTTGTATTTAGACGTAGCTTGTAGTGATCTAACCACTCAAATATTTTCTTCAGGATCATATGATGCTCTTCCCTAATCTTGGATTTTCCCAATAAGTCATCAACATAATCTTCCATTATGATATGAATAAGGTCATGGAAGATAACATTCATGGCGCGCTGATAAGTTGTCCTTGCATTCTTGAGTCTAAAGGGCATGAAATTGTAGCAAAAGGTGCCCCAAGGAGTGGTGAAGGTGGTTTTATGTTGATCTTCTAGTGCTATCCTAATCTGATTATAGCCAGAGAAACCATCCATAAGGGATAGCGTCTCATGCCCTGTTGTAAGGTTGACCAACATGTCAATATTTGGGAGTGGGAAATCATCCTGAGGACAAGCTTTATTGAGATCCCAAAAATATATACAAATCCTGATGTTTCTATTTGGCTTGGCCATGGGCACTATGTTGGATATCCAATCAGAATAGTCGATAAGTCTTATGAACCTAGCTTCTAATAGTTTTTCCAACTCTTTCTTGACAAGTAGAGCCACCTGGGGATGCATCTTTATTATTTTTTGTTTGACAGGTTTGGCATCTAGATGAACATCCAATGGTGTACCACTAGAGCAGGATCTAGACTTGGCATGTTTGAATAAGTCCATGCAAAAATAATGATTGTATATTTTAGCAGATTGACGATGATAGAATGCTCTTCCTCTGACAAGGATTTGGCTACATATGTGATCTTAGGATCTTCCTCTATTCCCAAATTAACTTCCTGAGTTTCTTCAATTAAGATAGAGGATCGTTCAAACAACTGAGTTTCAAGAAGGGGAAGATGAACATCCCCATCCTCTAGCACCTCATCAAGGTTTTCACTATCAGATACACCCTTTATTTTGACTTTTGTTGAGTCAAAAGTGCCTCAGAGAGGTTTTCACTAGATGTCCCTTTTTTATTTTATTTTTTCTTACTTTTGCAGTTAGGGTGTTCATCATTTGCCAATCCCATGAGATGCATGTAGGTGTCCACTAATGGAAAGGTATCGATAGGTGCACTACCTTTTAAGTCCCAGTCAATAAGTTCAGGTTGGCGAAGGGAAAGGCTGGTGGAAAAGATGGATAGGCAGTTGAACATGGATGAGAGATCTACGCCATCGTATGCAACTATGATGGACTCTTCGTCAGGTATGTATTCAAGGAGACCATTATCCATAGTAACGTTATTGGAGGTACGAGTTGATGGTGCAGGACCCTTTTGATTCGTGTCATAGCCTAAGCCCAAATGTTTTGGTCGCACCAGAGTATCAATAGGTTGCAATTGTCCTTGTTCTTCTACACTGGTGCCTTCCCCTTGATAATTATACTTTTCAACTAGCTTAGAGGCATGAGGATAAGTCTCCTAGAAATATTCCTTAAGAGGGGGAGAAGGTTCAGGCTCTTCTCGGTATATCCATTGACTGATATCATCTTTTGGTTGATCTTGTCGTGTCCTAGGAGATTGGAAAATGCTAGACCCTACGTTCTTGGAACTGAGTGCGATTGTCTTCTCTTTTTCTTTTGGTATAGACTAAGAAGGCTAGCCATAAGTACATGGTGAGGGTGGAATGGTTGCAACACTTAAAGTCATGCACATCTTGTATTCACCACAACCTTTGTCTATGATCTAGACCTTAGTGATTGTGAAGTCAGATGTGGAAGATGGAATGGATGAAGTAGTGGATGACGGGTTGGAAGGTGGATGGGAGGATGATGCATGAGGTGCCCCCACTTCCACTCCCGTACAGTAGTGAGAATGAGGGAAGGAAGCTTCTACTGCACAACAATATTCAAAGGAATGAAGATCAACATGTATAGTTACTTCCATCCCATTAAATGGGAACTTCATACATTGATGGTAGGTGGACGGGACAACCTGCATTGCATGGATCCATGGGCAGCCAAGAAGGAGATTATACAAAAGGTCCAAATCAAGGACATGGCACATGGTATTGTTACATTTTTGTTATTTACTCAAGTTGATTGGGTTTAGAGTTTTTACAAACTGAGAGTGAAGTACATTTCTTATCTATCTTCCCTATATTGCATTCATTTGTATAAACAAAAAATAAATTAAAAGAGATTACAAGTTTTGCATTTATACAAGTGCATACAATATGGAAAAGATTTAAACAAAATCTTTCAAAGAGTAATCTTTATTGATACAAAAGTACATATTTCTCTCACACAAGCCGTGAGACTTAACTTGTCCAATGAAATTGAAGAACAATTTTAACATTAATGGATGAAAGAAAAAGAATGCACATATAGGGGAAGAGGCTAGTCATTTCCTGATGACTGGTCAGTGTTTGCTGTCTCACTCTATATCTTGCTTTGAGCTATCTTTCATCCTCTGTAGCTTCCTGCTCCCAGTCCCTGCATTTGGAAATTGCAATGATGTTAGAGTGGTGCTCTAAGAAATGACGGTCTCTAACACTACATATACCCATGAATGTATAAACTGCCCCTCAAATACATTAAATAAGCATGCAAATTGTACATGTCCAAGGAAAAAATAGGACCATCAAATGCATTAGCCATATGCATATGTTTTTCTAACTATTTGCTTCATGTGCAGATATAGGAAAAGCAATGTTACTGTTTCATCAAATTTCAGCACGTGGGATAAATGTGGCTCCCACAAGGGTTGAGCCCAGTGTGCTTTGTTATGTTTTTAAAAGGCACTAAAAGATATTCATCAGATAGTTTATCTCTTCATGAACCATACAAACAAGTACACACCATTTATGATAGTGAGTTGTTTGTCACTGTCATGAGTGACATGTACTTTTTTTGGAAAATCATAAAGAATGAAGCAATCTTTTGTATTAGGACAATGTATAAAAGTGGCATAATGAGTTGATGTGCTAATCTATTAAAGCATAGCATAAAACAAATATGTAATAGATATTATGTAATGAAGAAAATAGAAAAGAGTTATCTGAGGCTATCATAAGTTATATGATGATAAGAGCAATATGTGAGTTGAGGACTTGAATACCACATCTTGAGATGAATAATGCAGTCATCATGAAATTGCATAAGCCAAGTAATGATAACAAGGAATAGGGCATGATAGAATGCATGACAGTGACCAAAAAAATGACAGTCCCTTTTATCCATAAGTGGTTGTTGGCCATGGAGTCACAAGGGGCAGAGTGAGGAATATTCAAAAGATGACAATGCTAAAGGGAAGAGACATCATAAGAGTGTTTTGAAGCTTTATGGACAGTGGAAACCATTATCCATGTATGGTAGGTAAAACTCTTTTCAAGGAGTATAGTGAATTAAAAGTCTTCACCATGGCTAAATTGGTCCTTGTAGTGGTCAAAGTTGATAACCCTAGTGGCAGCTGCAAGTAATAGTGGTTTCATATTCAAAGTAAAAAATGGACATTCATGATGTCCATTATCATGAAATGCAAAAGAAAATCATTTTTGTTTTCAGAAGTAGCATCACATACAATCCTTGCATGGGAAGAAGTGTTAAGCAACAATCATTATAATGGTGACAATGATTAATAATAGTGGTATGATATTGTTAAAGACAATCGATACTATGTAAAGATAACAAGGTTGGTGATCTTGTTAAATGCCATGGATTTTAGCTTGATAGCATGTGACAGGTGGTAAGAGCATCATCCAATCGTTAAACACAGAGGCAATGCTAAGTGCCATAGTGGCAAGAAATGGTAGTGCAAGAGGAGTAAAGGAGATAATTTAAAAAGTAACATTGTTCAATGATATCAAGGGATCATCTCTGTCACAGTCAATTAAGGGATTTGAAACATACTAATAGTCTATTCTTCATTATGTATTCAATGTATGCTGATGGAAAGTTATATTAAACTCTCGCTATGTGAAGCAATGGCCATGAATGAGAGATTCTTGAGCATAAGGGGTATTTTCATGAGGGAATTGAGAAAATGCGTAGACTCTAAACTCATACTACGCAATGGCATTTTACAAACCATTTTATTTTCACATGGAAACATTTTCTTGCGGAATAGTTAATTAAGTAGTTATAGGGCATCACAAGGAAATGCAAAAACCTCACAGAAATATAGTGAAGCCACGGCTATGAGGGAACTGAAAACCCAGAATTCCTATAGCAGAAGCAATTATACACAAAAGTACAAAATATGTAAATCATGGTTGCACTATAGGAGTAAACCAACAAATTTTAATGCACAAACAAAGCTCAAAGTTGAACATGAAAATATACAAGAAAGTCAAAAATCATTTCTATTATTTTCTGGATAAACAAAGCTCAAGGTATTATTTTCTTTTTGCAGAGATAATGAAGCTTACTTTGATGTAAACAAACAACTCTAGAAAGCCCTTCAAAAACTCTCATTCCAGTGTCATTAAAGCTCTAGCTAAAACTTCCATAGAGGTTCGAGCTCAACCTAGGTTCTCCATGGCGGTGCCTTCAGAAGTAGCATGGAAGTGATCAAATGAAGCCCGTAGATAATGTGTTAGGGTTTTGATAACCCTAAAAGAGGTCGATTAAGTGAAGACATCTTGCCTTTGTTTTCTTTTAAAACTTTATTCATATGGGTTATGCGTGGCATTTATATATGCCTTATTTTTCTTTTAACACTTCATATGACTTAGTCAATTAAGCCTTGTATTTTGCTTTATCATAATGTCTTTATTTTTTCATTTTAAATCAATATTGTAAAACTTTATTTAAAGTGATGAAGATAAATCACTTTAATAAATGTTATTCATTGATGCAAAATAAAGATGCTACATTGGTTCTCAAGGAAGAGATAAATGAAGCAATGATGCTTTGCAAGAATATAGGGGAGGTTCAAGTGGTTAGCCAACATTTGGAGTGAATTTAGGAATGTTGACTCAACTTGGAGCATTTTTGGGGTGCTTTTATGGTTGGACATGGTCAAATTGACCTTTTCAACATATTGGAGTTAGTTTTGGAGGGAGATTGAGGCCTATCTTTTGGGCTTTATTGGTGCATCCGACCCAAGAAGCTTCCAAGTGCTATTTTGATGGAGTTTGGTTAGGAGTTGGATACAATCACTAGAGTTATTTCTTTGTAATCAGTTCTAACTTGTTCTTTCTGCTCTGTGACTTCTTTTGAGTTGTTTGGAGAAAATTCAAAGTTTTGTAACTCTTTTGCATATTTGTACTCAGTTGTGCTTTGCCTTTCAATCAATAAAATCAAAAATATTTTCCTCTCTCAATACTGGTTATTGTGCAATAACATGAAATTATTGATATTTCCTTGTGATGATAATGTTCATCCTTGGTTTTGTCTAGTTTCTCATTGCCTTTTTGTAGAAGTGCATGTTTGTGCAGGTCATAGTTTGTGTTCTACTAGTTCTGTGCAAGATTCAACTGTGAAGTCAAGCATTTGAGCCTCTAAAAGGTCATTTGTTATTCCTCTTGAGTTTTTCCATAAAACTTCAAAGCCCTTCTATGAAATACTTATGCAATACATGTCAAAGCTGAGTTGTGCATGTTGTAGTAAGTTTTATTGATCACATTGTGTGTCAAACAATGATACAAATCTTTAGTATTTGGTGCATCACCATAGGATCAACTTTTTAAGTTTATGCATTCCTTTTCCCTTTTCTCTGCAAAAACTTTTGTTTAGGTGATTCATTCAAAGAGGAAGCCGACCTTCTTTGGAGGTTTCGTCCCATTTGAGGTACCCACACCTTGGGATCATTCCCATGTTTCGCTAGATTGTTGAATTTCGCATTAAATAGGGTGCAAATCTAGGGGTTAATAGGTATATTGTACAACAGGGCCAACCTGAATTGGAAGACAAATAATTCCTTCAAAGTCACGTTCTGCATTGTCGTATGCTTTGATGGTGATAACCTGGTTGTTCAAGTTAGCATGGGTGTAGCCTACCTATTTTATGAACTTTAAAGTACAAAGATTAAGGGCATATCCATTATCTACTAGGACCCTTTTTACTTTATGCTGGGCTACGAGGACATCAATGTGAAGGGGATGATTATGATTCAAATCGATGCAAGACATATCATTTTGACTGAATCCCAGTTGATACATGGAAGAAAAGTGTTCTACCAAGGCTTGGAATTGGGTAGGATCTATATCATTAGGGACATGTGTATCTTGCAAAAATTTAGCGAGGATTTCTTGATGGATAGGAGAAGACTTAAGCAGATTTAGGATAGATATTTGAGTTGGATTCTTTCCAAGGTGATCAAGAATATTATACTGAGAGCTTACAGGAGCTGGCTAGGTTGGCGTGGAGGCTCCAGGAATGGTGATACGGGTACGACGGGTTGTGACAACACACTGTGGGTCCTTTCCTTTGATGCGTATCATGGATACACAAGGCTCTACCTCACTGATGCACATAACTATACCATCATAGTTATAGGGTACATTCTTATAGATGACATTATTTGTGTTGTTATTCTGATTACTGTTATTGTCCGACCCAGGGTTAGCATTGGACGTACTAGCACCCTAATTTTATTTTGGGAAAGCATTTTGGTATATATGGAGTTGAGCATTGGATTATGTGGCCTGGTTTGCATCTACTTGGATATCACCTCGATCTATAAGATCTTGGATGTACGTTTTTAGTCCTTGACATTTGTTTGTGGAATGACCCTTAATTTTATGAAAATCACAATATTCATTTTCTTTGTACTAGGCAGGCTTTGGTTTAGACTCATCGAATGGTTTGGTCACTAGATAGGTGATTGAATAGCTTTCTTGAAGGAGTCTATTGAAGAAAACACTTAATGATTCTCCCAATGGAGTGAATGTGCATTTATTATTCCCCTAATTTTTCTGATTGGACTGTTGAGGAGGACGAGGTGCCCCCTATGGCACTGATATAATATTAGAAACTGATGGTTGATTAGGGAAATATTGTGACCTCTAGGATGTGTTAGCTACTTGAACATGCTTGGTTCCAATGACGCCATCATTGATAGCGTTCTTTTTTTTGTTCCAATAGCGAGACTTATCACTAGACGACTTATCCTTATTAGGATTATGAATTTTGATCTATCCCTTAGCTATGCACGCTCTCTCAATGATATGAACTTTCTCTATGACTTCTGCAAAGGTTGTGACACAATGAAGATTGGGGTTATGTGCCATATCTGCATGAGTGTTTTCCACAAAAAGAGTCACCATGTCCTTCTCACTAAGTTGAGAGCTCATTCAACTAGCCAGAGCACGCCACCTTTGCAGGTAGCTTGCAAAGGTTTCTCCCTCAGGTTGTTTCTCTTTCAGAAGATCTAAGGTATCAATATCCTTCTCCAAATTAAAGGAGAAGTGTGTAACAAATTTATTTGAAAGATCTACAAAAGAAGAGATTGATCCCTTTAGAAGAGCCATATACCAATCTAGAGCCACCCCCATTAGATTCCTAGGGAATAACCGCAAGAGATAATTGTCATTGTGCAGGACTTCTTGACAATGCAAGTAGAATTCTTGAAGGTGGTTCTTTGGGTCTTTAGTTCCTTTATACTTGTCAAACTTTGGCATTTCAAAATGCTTTGGAAAAGGAACAAGTGAGATCGAGGGATCAAACGGATAGGGACAAATCTCTTGAAACTTGAAATACTTTTTGGAGGTCCCTGCTTGCAAGTCTTTCAACACGGATTTGATCTCTTCCCATTCCTTATTAACGGGTGTCGAGGGAGGATTTTGTCAAGTTGTATTGACTATATGGAGCGTATGGCTGATATGAAGTGGATGGAGTCAGGATGGTTTGATCGTATGATGGTGGAGGCTGATATGAAGAGGTTTGCTGATATTGATTGGGGTATGCGGATTACAGATTGGTATATGGTGGTTGATAGGATGACAAAGGTTGATAGTATGAAGTAGAGGCACCTTGTTGATATGATAGAGGCGTTTGATAGTATGAAGTGGAAGCACCTTGCTGGTATGGAGGAGGGGCTTGATAATATGATGAGGTGGAGGCACCCTGTTGGTATGGCAATTGTTGTTGGGCATAATACAAATTAGACTGATAATTGTAAGCAATAGTTGGTTGTTGTGAGGCATATGGAGGCTGTTGCGGATTGGGTGGTTGGTAATAAGGATTCAGTTGTGATTACTGGGGATTTGTGTAAGATGGTTATAGTTGGGATTGTTGAGGATTATGATAAGCGAGATTAGGATTAGGATTGGATGGGGTAGCAAAAGCGGTATACATACTTGATGAATGGTAAAGATATTGAGTAGCGGGGTTGTTTTGCGTTTGTGTCAGGACTTGGGTGTGCTGAGGTGGTTGTTGGTAAGGTGGTGGTTGTTGATAGAGAGGGCGAGATGGAATTTGATGTTGCTGAAGAGGCAACTGATAAGATGGTGTTGGTTGATGTGTAGGGATTTGCATTTGCTGAGGGTTTGGTACTGGAACACCTTGCAGTTGTTGTGGAGGTTGCTACTGAGGCTATGAAGTAGCTTGTGTTGCTTGATGTGGGGGTTGCGAGGGAATTGCAATATGTTATGGTGGTTGATATGGGATAGTGGTATGTTGTGTCACCTATTGGTGAGGTGGTTGTGATGAGGTGGCCTGCTACAGGTTAACTGGAGGTGGTTGAATGGATGGGATGTTTCCTTGAGGCGGTTGTTGAGATGTGAATGGAGGTGGTGGTAAGTTAGATATGGGTACAGATCCAAGAGGTGGGGGTGGTGCAGCATAAGGATTTCCCCCAGTATTCACTGGTGGTTGACCTGATTGGTTAGGTGGAAGAGGTGGTGCAGACGGTATGGGAGTTGAGCTTTGCGGAATGGGAATGGCTAGTGGATTCAAGAGATTATGCGGCATACCAAAAGCAATGGGATCATTAGGAATGGGACCATGAGGAACATTTTATTGAGATTCTCCCATAACTTAAATCAAAATCCTAGGGGGTTGTGTGACTTGATAGAGCATGACATTGCCAAACCCAGGTTGATACCAACCCTCTTGCAGTGGAACCTCAAGAATGTATGAATTACCTAGATTACTTTGTGAATTTTGAGGATCCTGAGATACCGGGGATGTAGGAGGTGTGATGTTGACGTATTTTGATAGATCAAGCCTAGGTGGTGGTGGGATTACTGAGGTATTCATCAACTGTGACCTCAAGTTGGTGGACCATGCTCTCGTCAGTAGGAGGTGAAGTGGTATGGACCTTAGTATTATATTTTGATGAGCCACCATTATTGGGATCTTGAGGAATGTGAGGCTGGGAACCTTGAGCCTATTGCTCTGTATTGAGTTTCTTTGCTTGTGATTTCCCTGAGGGGCATGAAAATGAAAAACTACTAGGATGAACTAAGATAACGTTACGCTCTAGGATGCACTTAAATGAAGGATCTAGGTGATGACTAAAGGATTGATTGGATCAAATGATTGGATAGAGGATGTGATTTGGATTCGATTAGATTAATAGATGGGATGAGACAATCATTAGGATTGGATGATTGATTGGATAGGATGGTGAAACTAATTTTTAACCAAGTTCAGAGATCAAACTAGATGACGTAAGGTGCTGGCGATCAAATTAGAGGACGAAAAGGATGATTACGACACCGAATGTACCTCAAGATGGAAGTAGATTGATTGGGTCATGGATGACTACTGACTCAAGACGGATGACAATCCTAATTAAGTGCGAAGGATGACGATCAGGATCTAGAACCTAAGCCAACTTGGATAAAGACCTCTAAAAATGTAGTCTAGGGGATTGGGATTGATGCACCAATGCTAGAAATGTAATCTAGGGATGTTCTAAGATGCACCTATATGACTTGATCGATGAATGGATGACTTTTGAAAAATGCAAATAGACTAAAGTGGCAATTACGAGTGAATGGATGATGATAAAAAAATTTTGATCATGGAAAAGGACTTGGAAAATGACAAGCTTTCAGTGGCCCAAAGGATTCACTCTCTATATTTTTTATGGGCAGTGCATATGCCTCTATGTAGCACAAATTTACCTTTTTAGGTCACGACTTTGACTATTCAAGGTTAATAGACTCACCTTTGTGTCGGGTGGACTTTCCTATATCAAGGACTCAAACTCATCTATGTCTTGGGACACAAAAAGAAATAGGCAGACTCGTGATGCAAATTCGCCTATCTAACTGTTGGATCACCTAAACTACTGATAGGATCACCTAAAATAGATGCAGGATCGCCTAAACATTCAAAAGACCATGAGGAAACAAGCGGGGTCAATTAGTAGAATCACCTAACGGGGATGACAACTTTGCCTAAGTCTTGAAATGTACAAACAAAATCAAAATCGCCTATTGAGGGGAAACAAACTTGCCTATTTCCTAGGATGTACGGATGGAGAACAAACTCTCCCAAAATGGGATCTCCCATTAGATAAATGAATTCACCTAAATCCTGGATAGTATGGATGAGGGTGACATAGGTGGATGCAAAATTGCCCCTGTGGACAATAGGTTCGCCTATTCTATGACGTGTACGAACGGGGAAAGACTTAGACAGGACGTGGGATTGCCCTTGTGGACAACAGGTCCGCCCTAGGAGGATACAAATTCACTTATTCTAGGCAGAACGAGTAGACTCAATGGATATGAACTAGACGTAGACTTGCCTATTCAAGGAACAGGCAAACACGATGTTGCCTAAAAAAGGGACCCATAGGCAAATTCGCCTCTGACAAAGACAAAATCACCCAAAAGGATGACCTGGACTGGACTCAGACGCGAAATCTCTCTTTTACAAGGTAGGATCACCTATCCACTAGGAAAATTTTCCTCTATGAGAAGAATATTCACATAAGAGGGCAGGGGCAAACTGTGGCAAAGGACAAAAAAAATAGCAAACAACAGACATAAAGGTTGGACTGACTCAACTAAAAATAAGTATTGGTATCACACAAGAAGACACACTAGGAAGCACAATCCTAAAATTAGTGTTGAAGGTTTACAAACTTGATGTAGTCCCACCACCTTGAGTGTACAACCTAAGGTTAATACTCTGTGATACCGGGGTGGTTCTCTCGATCACCCTTTCTTGTGTGGACGGATAGCTAGCGTTCTAGTGGCACAGGGTCATCAAAAGATGCCACAAGCTCATCTTCACTCTCTCTCTCGAGGACTATCATAGTCCACCATGAGGATTACTATCTCAACCCAAAGGAGTATGTGATGAGTAATTTCGGGGTACGATCCACATCCCCTACACTTCACCAAGTTGTGGCTAAAACACGGGTCTCTATCTAGGCTATGCAAGGCTATCTTGCACGTCCTTCATATATGCTAAGTACGTGAGGCACAACCGTGAGCACCAACCCATCACAAGCATGGACCAAGAGCCCGAGTGAGGTATTGGAAACTTGTACCAACCCTGCACATCTTATCTAGGTATCACCCTAGCTTCGATGCTTCGCTAAACATGTGACTTGATTGGGGTACAACTTTAGCTCTCCCCCCTTTATATACCCAGCCGGTAACACATGGTTGGAATGATTCCTCAAGTTATAAAATCCCAGGAAGGTCCCACTAAAGGAAAAAGATACTAGATGCCTCGGCTGGTCCCTAGGCTCGCACGTAGTGCAAGGGGAGAGCTTAGATGCACTAGCACCTCCTAGGTAGACTGGACTGGACTAGAGTGAGCTACAATTTCTTGTCACCCAGGATCACCGAAAGGGGCAAAGGGATTGGATACATAACCAAATTTCTCTCAAACACAACAAACAAAGTAAATTTACCCTTTAATTAATTCTATGTGTGCCTAGATTAGTGTGAAAAATAGATAACAAACAGAGCTAATCTAGGGGTCTTTGACCGATCATCTTGCAGAAAATATGTCAGTAATTTTACCACCGATCTTGGAAAAATGAGGGACAATTTCTACACAAACGGTTAGCAAAAATGACACACTCACAAATAGACGAGTTAGTAGATCAGTACTCAAAATCGAAACCAAATTGAAGTTGAAATTGCAAAATTAAAAGTTTGGGAGTACCTCAAATTTGCATGTGTAAGGAAAATTCACCTGAGTAAGAAAAATTCACCTGTATACAGTGGTCAAGGTCGCTTGTTTGGGAAGATGGGCGAATGCGCCAACGCCTGTTTAGGTGGATGGGAAAATTCACAAATGCCTGTCAATGGAAGGGGGAAAATACGCAGTCGCCTCTGTAACTTGATCACTGTTGCATGTCTCTGGAGACCTCCACGCATGTGCATCTGCTTCAAGAAAATTCTCCTTTCAAATCATGTTCGCCTCTTTTCACAAAAAAATGAATTCGAGTTCACCCTTGCCATCTACAAATTCACCTCTGTAGTTGGCGAGTTCGCTTGTCAGGGCGAATTCGCCCTTGCGTGTAAAAATTTGAATCTGCAAAATTCAAACAACAACAAACTTTAAAGTACAAACCCATGATGTGGATCCCACCAGGTGTGCTAGAAATGTGTGCAAGTGTTTTCAACGTACCTAAATGAAAAAACTAGCTAATGCAAAAGATAAAAAGAGCAAAACAAACACTCACAATTGGCCTAGTTAAATCTAAACAAAATACATTGAAATTGGAAAGTTTTACCTTGCTTAGATTGATATTTTGGTTGGCCCTTTTGATCATTTGATTTGTGTCCTCCTTCTTAGCAAAATAGCATAAAACCTAGTGCAAAATGATGAGGATGAGATTGGGAATGCAATGGAGATTGTGGGTATTGTGTGGAGTGCAAGATGAGAGCTCAAAGATGCAACAATGGTGGTTGTTGGATGCTTGTGAAATTGTTAAGTGTATGTGAGTGCCAAGCTTGATTACAAATGTGTGTTGTCCAAATGAGGGAAAATTCCTCCATTTTTAGGGGAAGTGCCTCTAAACAATGGAGGGTCAAGATTAAGCGATAGTGGACAAGATCAAGGGCCAGAGTGAGTTGATAACTCACAAGCCCTCACATCTTGACATGTGGCGAGTGAGGTGTCAAGAAGAGATAAGGTGGAGGTACTTCATAGTACCTAGGGATTTGGACAAGATCTCCTCATAAAGGAGGTCCTTGTCCCTATGTGGGTGATGGGATACATGAGGAATTAAAAATTTCTCAAATATCCACATGGGGATGAGGAAAGGAATTAAAAATCCCTTGGAAGGCCTAGGGGGAATAAATGTGAATTTAAAATTCACATGGGGAAGGGGTTGCCTTCTCCAAAAGGAGAAAGCAATAAATAAGGTTGACTTAGGACCCATGCCATAAATGGCATGGGGATTATGTTGACCTAGTCAAGTGATTAGGATTGTGCAAACATGGGATTAAGCCAGTTAGTGAGGAATTATGAACAAG
>VDFB02369583.1:0-23240 GCA_007258455.2 Sequoia sempervirens | reverse complement strand
ACATTATTCCACTTCGATTTGCCCCAGAGCTTGCAAGATGCCTATGGAGGATGGCTCAGTCCAAGAATAGTGTAATGTTTCAATCTATAATTGATATTGCACTTGGTATTGTGTTGTAATTTCTAAGCTACACTTAATAACAATGTTCAGAAATCAGTATCTTAAGAAATAGCTATGGCTATTCATGAAGCTAAGCTTATTCTTAATAGATGCCTAACAGTTTCTGATTGGCTATTGTTAAACAGAGAAGATTTCAGAGCCTTTACAGAAGTTTGTTTCAGAGAATTTGGGGACAGAGTGAAGTACTGGACAACTTTCAACGAGCCAAATGCATTTCCCCCTTTAAGTTATGACATTGGTTGGTGGCCTCCGCAACGCTGTTCTTACCCATTTGGATTTAGCAACTGTAGTGCAGGAGATTCTACAGAGGAACCTTACATTGTTGGTCATCATATTTTGTTATCTCATGCTGAAGCAGTTGAACTCTACAGAGATAAATTTCAGGTTGTAATTTTGAACACTTAAATAGGGGAATAGGTATTCGTATGAGTGGTCTTCCCATGCTCCCTTCTGAAAAGGCTCAAGCACTCTCCCTTGGGTTTAGCCCTGAACTAAGAAAATAGAAAAGTCCTGAAGGGCTATCAAACCAGAGTTTGAAATTTGGAACGAAGGAATTTACTTTTTAATAGGCCCATAAAGTTATAATTTAACAGCTGTAACTATGTTTTTCCTGCAGGACAAGCAAAAGGGTTTTATCAGCATGGTGATTCTGGCGATGTGGTATGTGCCGTTGACAAACTCGTCCAAGGACATAGCTGCAACTCAGAGGACACTTGATTTTCAAAATGGTTGGTAAGTGTTTACTGAATTGAACTCAGAGAATGCTTTTGAAAACCCTGATGATAGAATTTTACATCTATAACAATTTATTTTACTAAGGCCCTTTTCTTTCTTCATGTCCAAAAGGTTCATAGATCCCCTCTTCTTTGGGGACTATCCTTCCAGCATGAGGAAGATTGTAGGCTCCAGGCTGCCCACTTTCACCAAAGAACAATCTAAAAAGCTAAGGGGATCTTTTGATTTCGTCGGGTTGAATCATTACGGCACTTACTATATCTCCGATTTACCTAGTGAGTGGGTTGCTACGGAAAGAGATTTTATGAGAGATATAAGCTCAAAATCCTCAGGTACATACCAAATTATGAAACACATTACAAAGTTTGGAATATTGTTAAATCATTTTAGATACTGATGCATATATATTGGTCTGTGTAAAGTAATGCGAGACGGGGTCCCTATTGGTAAGGTAAGCCCATAATTTATTCCTTGGAAATCTCTAGGTAGTCGAAATCTTCAATGTTAAATAAAACTTGTAGAGTGGAACACGAAAATCTTATTGTTTAATTGCAGTTCGCACCAACTGGAATTACAATTGTTCCATCGGGATTTCAAGCATTATTGGAATATTTCAAGCAACACTATGGCAATCCAGCTATTATAATCTATGAAAATGGTACTACCTCTGATGCTATATATAGATTACCTGAACAATTTAATTGTATGTTAATGGCTATTCAAGGGAAAAGAGCCTAAAGAGCCAGTTATGGGACCCTTCTAGGCAATTTTCAATGTTTATTTGGTTCCTTTTTTTGTTTCATTTCTGAAATGTTTTATGAATTGCTGCGTAGGATATGGCACCATAAACAACCAATCTCTTTCAATCTCTGAGGCATTAAATGATACGGGAAGGATGGAGTATCTCCATGACTACCTTGAGAGTTTGCTTGTCGCCATCAGGTAAGCTGAATATACACCATACCTTTAACTGTATAGAGCTTATTATATGGATTCTGGAATACTTGAGAATTATAGTGAGCATGGTTGTGGGTGCAGGAACGGATCCAACACTCAAGGGTACTTCGTCTGGACATTGATGGACAATTTTGAGTTTTTGTTGGCTCAAGACCTGTTATGGCTCTTTCTAGGATTTCAAAAGATGCAAAATTTAGTGAGATGATTCAACTCTTTTCTACGCTGGTTTACCGTAAATTTTGAAAGCAACAAACAATGAACATTTTATGAGGGAAGGAGAAGAGGAGGACCTTACCAGGTGATGGAATAGTTCATCCCTCTCATTTCGTTCCACTCTGATTGTAGCTTCACCAGTCACACTCTATTTTGGCTACCCCTTGGCTTGAAACTGAATTTCGAACAGAATGCAGCCTGATTTTTAGGAATGCAGCCCCGCCTTTGGTGGCTTATACTGGGTCTGAACCCCTAAACCTGTGCCTGTTCTGACATGACGTATTTTGCATGTTCAAGCCGAATTATAAAGGTATTTCTTTACCTAGGAAACCCTAACACTACTTAAATGTCCCACTTTATTTGAGGATGTCTATCAATCACATGTTCAGTTGAGAAGGATAAATATACTAGCACCATGGGAGGTGGAGGTTCAAGGGATATGTCGAGTATATAAATTTATATAACGCTGATTTAAAATTATGAATTTTAATTTGTATACATAATTATTAGTTTATATAACAATATAAATTTATATACGTTTTGATTTAAAATATGAATTTTAATTTGTACAAATAATTATTGTATCGTATAAATAGATATAGATGTTATTCAACAATTTTTTGAATTTTTTTACTTCATTTTGCACTGTTCCTAAATTAAATGTCTAGAAAGGAAAAATAAAAAATCTAGGGCAACAACGAAGTGGGTCAAAAGAGAATAGAAGAAACTGTAATAAAGGATCAGCACAACTATTTATATTCACTACAAAATTGGAAGACATTGATGCAAGTTGATAAATATTTCTTGAACTTTTCACATCCTCCAACTTCTACATGGAGAGCATTGCACATAGAAAGTTATAGGGCTTCCAAGTTTTACATGGAGATCATTGCACATAGAAAGTTATTGGGCTTGCAAAAAGGTAAAGAAAGAAATATGTTCTCCCATCAAATTTGACACAACATAACAAGAGATCGATTCAGAGCTTTTCTTAGCCTAGTATTCCAAGTTGTACATGGAGATCATTGCACATAGAAAGTTATTGGGCTTGCAAAAAGGTAAAGAAAGAAATATGTTCTCACATCAAATTTGACACAAAATAACAAGAGATTGAATCGGAGCTTTTCTTAGCCTAGTATTCTTTATTTGTATAAAAGAAAAGTGAGTCTAGTCACAAATGAGTGTTGAATAATTTCTTAGCCTTTGTCCATCAATGCAAAGATTACAGGTGTCGCTCTTATCTATGCTCATAGAGATACCAAAAGAATAACAGGGCATGATAGAACATTTTGCTAGCACATGGCCATCTAGTCCAGAGAGAGGAAAAGAATATTGTTCCAAATTTAATATGAGAAAAAGACAATTCATTATCTACTGGAAAAGCTAAATAATAAAACACACTTAACAGGGCATGATTGGACATCTTAACAGGGCATGATGGACATTTTGCTAGAACATGGTCATCTAGTCCAAAAAGAGGAAAATAAAATTGTTCTAGATTTAATATGAGAAAAAGACAATTCATCATCTAGGGGAGAGGACCTGGTAGTTGTGCATCCTAACTTCGTGCTTCTATTATCCTATGTGGAAATTTCAAATCATTCCCAATTTTTTTACAGCTGCTTACTTGGCAAGTCCCCTGCTTATAACTTTCATTTCAGGGCCACATCAGCATGTTTTTTGTCAAGGTGTCCAAAAAGGCCCCAAAAAAAATGAGACCAATACTTGTGCATTCATAGCATGGGCAATTGAGTGCTGATGTGGCATCACATGATTGGTTGCATTTTAGATCAAAGAAATACATTTTGTTTATTAAGGTAGGCCCAAGTCTAACTGGCTGGTAATGGCGGGAGAAACAATTACTATTTCGCCAAACTCTGATGATGGAAACATGCTCAACTACTTGACCTCCCTTCACTGGAAAAAGCTAAATTAATAAAACCAATACTTTAAAACCCAAATCCTTTATTTTAAGAAAAAGAGCCGGTGTGCTCACTTCCGGCACTACCCACTTTATTTGAGGCATGCCATTATTGTTTACTCTTTCATTTGCCACTTGCCAACCTGCAAGATTTTCTTACATGTTGCTCCTTCAAATGCCCCACCTGCATGCTTCCCATGCACCTAAATCTATGCCCTCCCTACGTATACCTCTCTCCTCTTACCCCTGTCTCTCCACAGACAGATCATCTACTAGCCCTTGCACATTTGCAACACAATTTATCCAAAACTGAATCATACTATTTGTGTGACTCTCTGCTCCTCAAACATATAAATTTTAAAAGAGACAATATACAGTAGAGGTAGAAACCCTAACTATTAGCTGCCATAACCATGAATGTTCTTCGAAGGGCTATGCCGCAACAGATAATTATTCTAGTTTCAATGTAAAACAAACTTCAAACAGAAGAGAATGTACACCACCCCTTAGAAAGCCAAACACAGGTACTATGAAGAGACAAAAATTGGGGGAGGGGAATTCTGAGTTTTGTTGTCCCTAGTTCAAAGGATCTACAGCGGCAGGTGGTCTGTTGACTAGGCCATTTGAGAATTAAATACACGCCCTCTTAATTTAGCAAGGGCGTGCATTTTAATTGATGTTCAACAAATTGAGAAAGCCCTAAAAGCCTTTCCACGCGGAGGCGGATATGAGGGCTCGGCTGTGCTAGCCGAGCATCAGGGATCCTTCATTTTTTTCTACAGTGAAGCCCTCTCCAAAGAACAGGGTCAAGAGCATACTGGCCTGTTTGAAGGCGTTCGAACCCAAGTGTGCCGCCTGAAGCCAGCGCTGCCCAACCACATTCTCCATTGTGAAAGAGGCTCGTGCCTTTCTACTCGGAAGGGGCCATTTCAGGCCACTATCATACAGAGGATTATTTTAAGAACTATAAAGCATGCATTCACACATGCAGAGAAGGTTTAAGAAGAGCTAATTAAGGTAAATTATTTTACAGTGAATTAAAACACAAAAACTGATAACCGTGCATACAAATTCGAAAAAATAAAATTCATTGAGACCGTGGCAAGCGACTTACCTCAAGATTCTGCACAAATTGTGTCATGCTCTCAACGATACCGATGAGAAAAAATGGTCAGAATTCGCAAGAAAAATTTACGAAACACTACCACACCAGAAATATTCTAAAATGAGACAGAAGAAATCCAATCTCCCTACAGTTGCTGCTTCAATCTATTCACAAGAAACGAAAGATTTGAAAATAGACTTGATGCGTGTAACGAAAATCTATTTAATTCGGCTATCCAAATATTAAATGCCACCGGGCCTTGACGACCACCCTTGCCTGTCATATGAAAATTTTGTGACGGTTTGTTCATTTAAATACCTGTCATTTCACGTTTTATGAAAAAAATTAATTGTCAAAAAAATATTTAAAGTATCTAAAAAATCAATATATTAGTAATCTATGAAATATTATTTTATAAAATAATTATGTTAGAAAATTTACAAATTTTAGAAACTATGCATGCACTCAATTAGTAAATCCAATTGCATATAATAAATTTTACTGATAATTAAATAATTATATATATGTAGTTTACATTTTAATGCTATAAAATAAATGTTGTTGAAAAAACAATGTTATAAAATAAATGCTTTGAAAATAATGAAAATTTGTGCTATGTTGTTATTCATAAGAATATCCTATATATATATATTAAAAAACTGTAAAATTAGAAAATATTGATAATTAGAAATAAATCTTAAATCTTAAATTTATTGTTAATTGTAACAAGAAGTTTCTAAATTATGTAGAAAATAAATCTTGTTAAAATATTCAAAAAGTTAAAAATCAATTATATTCTATTTTGAAAAGATTTTGAATTAATATATATTTTTATAATAAATATTATAAATCATATATATTAATATAAAACAATGATAACTATGATGGCTACCGCGGCGTGAGTCTCTGGGTGCTGAAATAGGCCCGCGCGCCTAGCTCTTCCGCAGCTCGGCCGTCATGGCCGGGCAGGCCGCATCTCCTCACGCGCTCGGGGGTTTTTCCTGTGCTGGGGGGGGTGTGGGTTGGCTTGGGGGCCGAACCCTTGACTGGCTGTGGGAGGACGGGTTTTTTTTCTGTGTGTTGCTGTGCCTTTCATTGTCTGGCGGGTGGTGTCTTGAGATCTGAGACTGGGGGTCTCTTTTTGTGCCTCTCTTTGGTGGTGTGGACGTGTTACCATGTCTATGGAGAATCAGGGCTTTGTTGTGTCTCAAATTTCCTCTGGAGACTTGGAGATGGGGGAGCCGTCTGCTGCGTTGCATGCCAATGGTGAAGACCAGATGGGTAAACCCTTATATAGAGATGGGGTCTCTTCCGTAAAAGGGACGTTTCGAATTAAAAAAGTAAACGGATGCTTGGAAAGATCTGAGGATCGACCTGTTTTGGTTATTCAACCTGAGCAAGTTTCTGAAGATGTTGAGTACTGGGGTAATCATGCCCTTATTTGTAAATTTTTGGGCATTCATCTCTCTCTACCGGTGTTGTACTCCTGGGCTCGTCGGGTTTGGAATCCTGAAGGTGATATGGAGATTATTTTGGCAGCGAATAACTATTTTCTGGTCATCTTCTCTTGCATGTCAGATAGGAATAGGGCTTTTGAAGGAGGTCCTTATTTCTTTAACCAGGTAGGGCTTTTCATCAAACCTTGGCACATGGGATTCAACTCTGCTGAGGAGATTCCTTCGCGGGTTCCCGTGTGGGTGTGTTTGCCGAGGCTTCCATTGGAATTCTGGAGGGAGGATATTCTTCACTCAATCTCGTTGCTTCTTGGAAAACCGGTGGGATCGGCATCCCAAACTCAAGATCGTAAGGTAATCTCTTTTGCTCGCATTTGTGTTGAAGTTGATTTAAATAATCCATTACCAGACTCTATGGAAATTCGCTTGGGATCTTCCTCTTGGATCCAACAGCTGGATTATGAAACCCTACCCTTTAGATGCGCACCTGAATTGGTTTAAACCAACTCATTGATTTAGATAGCTCAGTGGTCGGTCCGGAAGGGTTTTATCGCGACCGATAGACATCGAATCAGCTGAGTCATTATATCCAGATGCCCGCTGTGGATGATGATGCAAGGAAAGAGGATCAAATTCTATCTCCAGAGGTTCATCAGAAGGATCAGAAGGCTATGGACTCTTCGGCTCATGCTCAGGATTTCAGGATTCTACAGGAGTCACAGACTCCGAAGGACTCTGTTGCGGTGGTTCCTGATCCCCCTGCTCCTAAGGGGGCTTCAGATCCTGTGAGGGGTAATAAAGCTCCTCCTACATTAGGCTTACATCAGAAATCCTTTAAAAAGGGGCCTCTTGATAAACCGTCAAAGAGTGGAAGGAAG
This sequence comes from Sequoia sempervirens, assembly GCA_007258455.2. NCBI lineage: Eukaryota > Viridiplantae > Streptophyta > Pinopsida > Cupressales > Cupressaceae > Sequoia > Sequoia sempervirens. Next base: position 15,857 of record VDFB02369583.1, on the reverse strand, counting down.
ACTGATCAAGAGAAGGTTAAGCTTATGGGTGATACTTTGGTTGAGTCTGGGTCTGTGAAGCCTATTGATTCCCATTTCTCCCACCCCCATAAATGATTGTTTTATCTTGGAATGTAAGGGGGTTGAACAGCATCCCTAGACAAACGGCTGTTCGCAGATTAATTGAATCTCAGTTACCAGATGTTGTCTTTATCCAGGAAACTAAGCTTACTATTGATGGGCTTGCTAATTGTGCTTCGCGTATCTGGCCTCAAGGCAATTGGCAGGGTGTAGGTGCTTTGAACAGTGCAGGGGGTGTGGCTTGTTTCTGGAACCCTAGGAAAGTTTCCCCCTTATGCTGGATGTCTAGTCGGTCTTCCATTTCTCTGATTGCTTCTAGTTTTGTCACTGGAGAAAGGTTTCTCTTATCCAATATTTATGCTCCTACGGATCTTTCAGGTAAGTTAACTCTCTGGGCTCACATTCGTTTCATCCGAGCCTTGGACCCGTTTCTCCCATGGATTATGGCTGGTGATTTTAATGCTGTTACTTGCTTAGATGAAAAACGTGGTGGGTTAGCCAGGTTAGACCCCTCTGCTAATCTTCTCAGGGATATGATTGGTTTCTTCAATCTCATTGATGTGAAGCCTTCCAATGGTGTCTTTACCTGGAATAATAGGAGATGTGGTGTGGAGGCTATCTCTGAAAGGCTTGATAGATTTCTTGTTTCCTGTTATTGGTTGAATAGTAGGTTGACGACCAGCTCTGAAATTCTTGATTGGAGGGGCTCTGATCATTGGCCCATAAAGCTTTCTGTCACTGCTTATGGTGTCACCAAAAATCCCTCCTTCAAATTCCAATTGATGTGGTTAAGAGATCCTTCTCTCCAGGAGCTTATGATGGATTGGTGGCATGAGGGGATGCCTGCTCATGGGACAGCCATGTTCACTTTTAGCAAGCGGCTTCAGCATGTGAAGTTCAGACTTAAGAGATGGAATAAACAAAGTTTTGGGAACCTTCAAGCTCAGAAGATGGCTGCCCAGTCCAAGTTGGATACTATCACTCATCAGATTCGGGACCAGGGGTTGACCTCTGCCCTTAGTATGGCTGAGTCCTTGGCTCTGAAGGGTTTAGAAGAGTGGGAACTTCGGGAAGAGATCTTCTGGAAGCAAAAATCTCGTATTGATTGGCTCCAGGAGGGGGACAGGAACACTGCTTTCTTTCATAATTCTGTGAAGGCTCGAAGACAAGGAAATTCTATCTCCTCTCTTGTTTCGCAGGATGGGGCTCAACTCTTGTCCTATGCTGATATTTCCAGGGAGGCAGTCAATTATTTTTCAAACCTCTTTTCTAGGGAGAATCTTGCTGCCCAGGCTGAGGAGCAGGCCATCATGGATTGTATTCCCCGCCTGGTCTCTTCTGAGATGAATGGGACTCTCTTATGTCCTATCTTGTTACCTGAGTTGGAGAAAGTGGTTTTTAATATGAAAAAAGGTAAAGCACCTGGTCCAGATGGGTTTCCAATTGAGTTTTTTCAAGAATTCTGGGAAATTATAAAGTTTGATCTCCTTGAGGTGGTTCAGGAATCTCTTAGGAACAAACAGATGCTCAAGTCTATGAATTCTACCTTCTTGGCCCTCATACCTAAGTTGGAAGGAGCTAACCAGTTAGCTCAATTCAGGCCTATTGCGTTATGTAACGTTGTTTACAAGATCATCACCAAATTGATTGCGGAGAGGCTCAAACCACTCCTTGGTTCTTTGATCTCAGCTGAGCAGGGTGGTTTTGTTGAAGGGAGACAAATTTTGGATGGGGTTGTTATAGCCATGGAAGCTGTTCATTCTATGGCTAACTCTAAGGAGAAGGCTATGTTTATTAAACTTGACATGTCTAAAGCTTATGATCGGGTGAGCTAGGAATTCTTACAGAAAACTCTCTTGGCTTTTGGCTTTGCTGAGGAATGGGTGAACTGGGTCCTTAGTTGTGTGACCTCTACCTCCTTCTCTGTTCTCATTAATGGGGAACCTTCAGATTTGTTTAGTGCTTCTCGGGGTCTCCGGCAAGGGGATCCTTTATCCCCTTATTTATTCATTATCATGGCTGAGGGTCTTGGTAGATTTATTAAATCTCAGGTGAGACAGGGTCTTATCCATGGTTGGAGCTGGAACAACCTTCTCCCTTCCTTCTCTCATCTTCAGTTTGTGGATGATACTGGGCTAATGGGCTTGGCTAGAATTAGCGAGGCGGTGAACTTCAGGAGAGCCTTAGACATCTATCTGAAGGCTTCTGGTCAGCATATTAATGATGATAAATCTTCCATTTACTTCTTTAATACTCCTCAGCTTATTCAGAACAGGATTGCTAGGATCCTTAGATTTCAGATCGGCTCTCTTCCCCTGATGTACCTTGGGATCCCTTTGGCTTTGGGAGGACAGCGAAGAGATTATTGGCAGGGTATTTTGGATAAATTTCGAAGTAGAGTTAGCCATTGGACTCACAGATGGCTCTCTTCTGCTGGGAGAGTGATTCTTCTTAAGACTGTGGTGCAGTCTCTCCCCATTTATAGATGTTGTGTGCAGGTTCCCCCGTCCACTTTTGTGCGGGAATTTGATGCTTTGTCTCGACAATTTCTATGGTCTGGCAACCTTCTCTCCTCAAAGTGGAGCTTGGTCAAGTGGGAGTCTGTTTGCAGGCCAAAGCATGCTGGGGGCCTTGGTCTTAGGTCTATGGCTCTGGTTGTCACTGCCTTGGCGGCCAAGCTGTACTGGAGGTGGTGTAACAATCTTGATCAGGATTGGGCTAAGATTCTAGCCCACAAGTATTTTCCTAGTGCTGATTGTCTCGATGTGCCGCGTCTTCCTTTGTTGGGTAAAGGTTCTTGTATTTGGGACACCCTTAAGAAGGGGGCCCAGCTGATTAAGGAAGGCCTCTTTTGGATCTGTAATAGAGGCTCTGATGTTTTATTTTGGCAGGACTCTTGGGATGGCCACCCTCCCATTCTCTCTAGTTTTCCTCAGCTTCTGCCTCTTTTCCATATTTTTTCTGAGGCCGGTTGGATTAAGGTGGAGCATTTTAAAACTGTCAAGCGTATTGGGCAGGCGGTGGTGGCTTGCTGGAAGGACCCACAGGAATGGCCCATGGGTGGATCGGATGAGGATCGTGTTGTTCTTTCTAGAGTTTTGGAGGCTCGGCTTTGCAGCTCCCTTAATGGGAGGGATGTTCTGGCTTGGAACCCTAGTCCAAAAGGTAAATTTAATGTTGCCCAAGGCTATGCTATGTTGGACAGGAATTTATATGGTCCTACTGAAGTGCACTGGTGGAAGAAGGTCTGGGACAACTTCTCTTGGCCCAAATGCAATTTTTTCTTATGGTTGGTTGCCCAGGGGAAGTGCCTCACTTGGGAGAATATTCGCAAACGTGGCTTTCAGGGACCCTCTATTTGCCTTCTTTGTTCTCATAGTGAGGAGTGTACCTCCCACTTGTTTTTTCTTTGCCCTTACTCTAGGGAGTTATGGCACAGATGGTGGGAGGCTTGGCACCATGGGTGTATTCATGCTACATCCTTGATTGACTTCTGGGAAAGTTTGGGCAGACCACCAACAAAGACTCCTTTCCTTCAGGTGGCTTGGTCTATTGGGCCTATTTTCATTCTTTGGAACCTTTGGTTGGAGAGGAACCGTAGAGTTTTTTGTGGTTCCAATCTGGGAATTCTTCAATTGTGGCAAAAGATAATTAGCAGGCTTCAGGAGTCTATTTCAGCTAAGTGTGATTGGTCTGAAAATCTTGATCCTGGTGATCTTGATATTGTGCGAAATTTGAGCTTGGGGGATAGTAACCAGGATATTTTTGCTGGCAGAAGGCCCCGTCAGGTTCGACAACGGGTTTGTCGTGATGGGAAGTGGATGCCTCCCCCGGTGGGGGTCCTAAAGATTAATACTGATGGTTCTTCTCGTGGGAACCCTGGTCATTCTGGTGTGGGGGGTATTGGTAGAGGTAATGATGGTGGTGTGGTTTTTGTCTTCTCTAGTTACAAAGGGCATCAGTCTAATAATCTGATGGAGGCCCTGGCTATTAAGATTGCTATTGAGCGTGGATGCTCTTTGGGTTGGAGGAGGATCATCTGTGAGTCAGATTCTCAGATTGTTGTGGATTTGCTGAACAATCAAAGGTGGGATGATGTTAGTTGGCAATTGGCTTCTGTGGGTAGACAGATTTTGAGTCTTGGCAGCTCCTTGGATTCTGTCTCCTTTTGTCATATCCCTAGAGAGTGGAACAAAGTTGCCGATTGTCTGGCGAAGTGGGCCTCTGAGAATGTGGATGGCTGGGATATCAGTGGAAAGGATGAGCTTTCTCCTAATTATTTTGAGACCCTTGAGAAGCTATTAGTGGAGGACATGAATAGGTAGTGTTGTTGCTGGTTGGTTTGGTGGTGGTCTGTTCTGGTGGGCCTTTGGCCTTTGCTTTGTACTATGTTTCTGATTGAATAAAATTTTTACCCCTTTTTAAAAAATAAACAAAATAATATAAAACAATGATAACTATTAGTAAAAATGTCAAAATCTTTAAAAAATTAGAAAGAACTATATTTAATCTTGAAAAATTCTATTCTCAATAGATTTTGAATTAATAAATATATTTATAATAAATCATATATATTAATATAAAGCGAAATTAGAAAGAATTATTCCAATTTCCAATTATAAACTAATTTATATTTTTATCATAAACATTATTTTATATATATATATATATGCCTACAATAATTTTTTATGGTTTAATAATAATTTGAAGTGTCATATCTACAGTTATATAAAAATGTAGCAAGTCAAATGATACGGTCTAATAAATTTTTAGGTTGTAATATACAGTTCAAAATGCAAAAAAGGGTCAAATAAACCATTAAATTCCAGGCCTGAATGCCACCATCTGCTTCATCTCATTTCAGGCGATTTAATTAATTTAGGGACCTGAATATGGTTTAACGGCGAAAAACTTTGTTTTCAGGGCTGAGACAGGTATGCTGGGCTTTTGTGGACTTGTTAGTCCACAATAAAAGTCTATCGGCTAAATGTTTGTGTATAATTGTAATGGTGAAATTTTTATATTTATATCAATTTTTATATTTATGTCAATTTTTATTTACTGTTAGGTTTATTTGATGGAATGATTTAATCTAATTATATGTTGATATGTAGTGCACTTTCATGTTACGTTCAACTCATGACTTATTGTTTATTATTATATTTTCACATTTATTTACATTCATCACTATTTTACACACTATCACATTCTCTAGAGACACCATTTAATTTGCTAAGACAAGGTGCATTGATCAATTTGTCAATGATGAGAAGCCAAATGATGTAGGTTTTGTAATCCAATTGGGAAGTGTTATAATGTTGACTTCAAGTCTAATGTTAATAGTGTTCATCAATGTCATGACTCAATGCAATGATGAGGGTGCAAGTTATTCAATCTTTTAGTTAGTCATCAATTAGCCAAGAAAAATTCAAGAAAAACCTCTTTAATATATAGTTTCTACTATACATTCATATAAGATGATAATAACCATAATTTATTATATTAATTAAAAAAATCAAATAATGAAATTCTCAACTAACAAATTAGTAATTTTCAATTTTATCTTTCTTGTATAAAACCTATATGGAAAACCCATTATGTAGCTACTATAAACCCATAATTATTGTATATTCACTAAAATATAAGGTTAGATAATGTGATGTGGGAAAAAGGGATCTAAGGTCTAAATCACACTTTCTCCCGACATTATATTAGAAAGAAACCAAAATTGATTATACACACTCACTTGGCTACTAACCTCAATGGAAGAGCCAAAATGGTGGATTAGGGTTTTGGTTCTTCGTTGGGGGAGAATGATATTGATTGATTGATTAAGAATTACTTTGATTTGATTATGCAAATGTATACCTAGGTCAACTATGAAGCTAAAACAAACTGATGTAAATACAACCAATTATAGAACTGAAACACAAAAATGGATAATAAAATAGCAGAGCATAAATAGAGGAACCTAACATGCAAAATAGGGCTCAAATTGGTTGGACATGGGAGGTGGTGCCCTAGTCTAAAGAATTCAAATTTCAAGAATTAGTAAACAAATCTCAAATGGTCACAATTTGTAGGTTTGTCTTTCTAGACTTAACTTTAGAACTTTCTTTGTTGATGATTAATTTCACTTTCCCTAATTTGTTGAAGTAGGAGGATTGAATGCTTGATTTTGCAATTAGGTCTTCAAACTTCTCCCAAATCTACTTCAAATTTGCCACTTGCACAGAAGAGAGGGAAGAAAGTGGTGTGTCATATAGGGGCCCTCTTAAGTCAAATCTTGTTTTGGTGTTTCCACCTCCACAATGGCTATGATGATGTAAAGAGTACTTACTCTCAATTGGGCAGAGACAAATAGATAAAAACAAGTGATAAATGACAAGTGTTGCAACTTACCACTCAGATTTGCTTTCCTTAATGGACTAAAGTCATTGTACTCATCTCATACAAGGAGAATTGGTTGTTTCATTGAAGGTCATGCAAGTGTTAGTACTCACAAAATAAATGAACATAAAACATGAACAAACTCACATATAAATTTGATACATTGCAAATATGAATCTTGTATGATAATAAGTGTTGTAGATTGTGTTTATTTTGTTCTTGACTACTTTTTAATATGCTCAATGGTAATTCAAATTGCTAGTATTTCAAACGGTGAAAAAGACTTGTATTTATATGCATTAATTCATTTTCCCACAAAATTAATTATCAAAGGATAACAAATAAATTTAAATTTGTAAATGTTAAAATGTCGACAATAACATATTTTAAATGGGGCCAAAATAGGTTGGACAAGGGCAATGGTGCTCTAGTCCATATCTATTTTGGGGATTTTTGTGTCGTTAACTAAATATTAAATAATAATTCTCAATTTAATTCTAATTTCCAAAAAATGACCACAAAATAGGAAATTCAAGAATATAATTAGGTCCAAGCACATAGTGGGGGCTAATTCTAGTGTGAAATTGTTAGGGGTGATAGTTTATGACACTACATTTAGCCCCACTTTAGTGAGAGTATGAACTTATGCTCACACCAAAGTAAGGATACACTAAGAAGGGTTCATTTATCCAAACATTGGAAGGGTGGGATGATAGTTAATCTAGGGGATGTGCTGGCTCCTGGACTCAGGATCCTATGGAACAACAACGTATTTAGACAAAGGAACACACACACACAAAAGATGCAATACAACATGAAAAACATGAAGCATACACAATGAAGATGCTAACATAATGAAAAACACAATACAAACATAATATAATGCAAACACAATGCAAACATGATGCAAACATGATGCAAACATGCAAAGGGGGTATGGTAGTCACAAACTAGCAAGCTCTACAAAATTCTTACTAAGATTCATACCCAAGGCATCATAAATCACAAGGCTAGTAAAGTCCAATATTTTCTATGTGACCCATGAATGAAAACATCACAAGCTAGTGAAGTTTGATATTCACTAGGTGAGCTTGATAAGAAACAACACAAGCTAGTAAAGTTTGATATTCACTAGGTGATATTTTCCAACAGTAGCACATGAAAACACACAAGGGCTAGTGACTTATGATATTCACTAGGTGAGTTTCCATGTCAACCATACCAAGAATTATAGTCCCTATAATTTTGATAAGGTGCTACAAAATATGATCAATTTTCCAAAAACACATCACAAAGTTCAATGCATGTGAACAAAGTGAAGCACATAATGGACTATATGCCCCCACCTTAAGGGAATTATTGATGCCAACCAAAAGAAAATTCCTTTAAGGTAGAATAAAATGATATTTACAACATGATAGGCCATGAGAGCTTAGTGGGAAACCCTATGCCACACAATATGTTCTCAAAGAAGCTAACTCATGACAAGGGTTTGCCCCCAAGTCAAAACCACATAACTAAAAAGACACAAATAACACATAAGGGATCCACAGATCTAAGGTCATTATAGATGAGAGATAATGTATAATATGATCATGCTCATAACTAGCATCATTCCCCAAATACTTGTGGAATTACGAAAATAAGGGAGGAATGACACATTAAGACAACATAAAAAAATTTGGGTCAACATGGAAGAGACCTAAATGTCTCAATGCTTTGCATAATTCACACAAGGAAACAAAAGACATAAGTGTTCACAACATAAAGATGAAGGAAGATACAAATAGATGAATGTCATGAGATATTCATTTTCTTTGTATCCTTTTTCCAACAAGAACAACAAGGGTCGTCTAAAGAAAACTAAAAAACATAAAGACATGTCAGGCAACACATTATGGGGAGATCACATTATGTGCAAGAAAAACACAAAGACACAAAAGGGTACCACACATGTGTGATCTGATCTATAGCAAATCGTCTACATCCCAATCTTGCTCATCATAAATGGAAGGAAAACAATAGGCTCAAGGAACTACAACCAGTGTAATACAAGGAGAATTATCAGATTCAACACATGGTGGGTCACTCGCATTAGGAGAATTATCATGGTCATACCCATCTAGATTTGTTGATTTTGCAAACATAAGAGATAATTAATTATGATCTTCTTGTTGTTTTTCTAGTTTACCTTTTAACTCGCTATCAAAATGTATCACGATAGGTTGCATATTAGTACTATCAATACAATTGCTAGCACTAACATCCATATTTTTAACTAGTGAGTTTTTCATTATTTGTTTTGGTTGGGATAAATAAGGACCAGCAAGGGTGGTGGAGTGGAGTCAGGCAATGATAAAGATTGATGGGTGGGAGGTATTTCATCAAAATTTGGTTGTATGGATGGATGGCCATTAAGTAAGGTTTTGCAATCTTTAGCAAGTTGATGAGCCATAGCTCGACGTCTTCATTTGCATTCTTTGGAACTTCAATTTCATCTTGCATGAGCTTCAACTTGTGAAGGAGGAATTGAAGCATTTCCCAACATTGGTCCCTTTTCTTCCTTTGTAGAAGGAATCAAAGGAACTATCAAAGATTGAGAAACCATAAGTGTTTTAGGTTTTTTCACAAAAAAATGTTTTTCTTTAGGAGGCACAAACTTATTCCTTGAAGGCCTAGTCAAATAGTTGTTTCGTGGTCCTTTATAGGATGATGGATGGAGAACCATGACATATATGCCAAAAGATAGAGGAAGAATACCTGGTTCAGGCTAAGGTTTATTTACTACTTGTGAAGTAGGAGGAGCAACCACTGTAGCCACTAGAGACTGAGTAGCCTAAGGTGAAACATTGATAAGGGAAAATTGGGCTATACGCTTAGCTTTAAAAAAATTATATGACACAAATAAATAAACTTCACGAGGTTTAACTAGTTGGGCTAGTTGAGGCCAAAAGTAATCTAATGAAAAACTTCCATGAGATGCCAAAGGCTTAAATCCACTATGGTAAATGGTATGTATATTTTCTTCAAATGGGAATTTAAGACATTTATAAATAACCGATGGGAGCACATTCATGGAGATTAGCCATGGATAACCTAACTTCACATGAAACTAGTTCAATGTCAAGATTATGGTAAATAAAGAATTTGATTGTTTAGGTCCAACTTTTACTATATAAGTGTTATAGAACCAATCATAGGGCGAATATAACCATCATGAGACTTTAATAATGATTTCAATTGTTCATAATTATCTTTATAAATTTCATGCAAATACTAGAATTCTTCAGTGATCACGTTCACTACACACATGAGATCAATGAGTATTCCCCTTGTGGGTTTGTCATTAATTATACCAACAATGTAAAGAGGACCATCAGGTGCAATTATAGAAGCATTAATATGCATGAAAGCAATATCAGGAAAATGATTGGTTTAACCCTTATCAGGTTGAATGTCAATCTTGTTTATAACATTGGATAGATAATCTTCTTCATTATCACTTTGTTGGACAAAATTAGTTGAATGACTTGGTAACGGGTTTGTAAATATTTGTAAGTTCTTATTAGGTGTTGAAACTAATTTATTTCCTTTGTCATTTACACCATCCAACTGGATGGCATTATAATCGTTGAGGTCTTGCACATGGTGCTTGAAACACATGTGCATCTTTCTATATCATGTCCAGGTGTATGATGATATTGAAAAAAGGCTTTTGCATTAAATTTGGTGGTATTTTTTTAGTTGTGTCAATAGGTCTAATTGGATGAAGTTGAATCATATTCTTGTTTAGCAACTGCAACATAATAGCATGGAGAGAATCAAGTAATTGTGAAAATTATTCATCTCTTGGACTAAACTGATATGGTGTTGTAGATACAACGACAATTCCATTTGAATGTTATTGGATGATTGAGGATTTTTTTATCTTTATAAAGTTTCTAATTTGCTTCTTAAATGATTGATAGTTGTTTTGAGGTATGAATTCAGATTGACCATTAGGAGTTGATGAAGGTGTACCTTCATATTGGCTAACCGATATCTAATAATCATGAAGGGTCATACATAAATGTGTAAATGGAGGATAACTCATCAATAAAATCTTATCTTTGATGTTAGGTTACAAATTTCTAATGAAAAATCTTTGTATATCAACATACTAGAGAAAATATGAGAATTTTGTGAATAAAGGGTTTGGTATTGTCCTATGTAATCAACCACTTTCTCTTTAATTCATTGTTTACAATGGACTAAATCTATTAATGTAACTTGAGGTCTAATGTTTTCTTAAAAATGTTGGATGCATTCATTAACAAGTTGTGTAAATGACATAATCAAGTTATAAGGTAACAAACAAAACCAATCTAAGGCCATGTCCTTCAATGATTGTAGAAATAGTTTGGTTAAGAGAGCATCTTTAAAAAGAAAATCACTAGATAGAGCAGTGAAATCTAATATAGGTTAATGGGATCTCCTTTGTCAACATACTTCTCAAAGTGAGGTATCTCAATGTTTTGTGGTATGGGTATCTTTAGGATAACAAAGGATAATTGACTATATGTAAGGTATGTTGGAGGATTAGCATTGGATTGATTGCGGTTCATGTTTGAATTTTTTTTTTGTAATGATGACATGTTTTGTAAAAGTTGGTTTATCACAAGATCATGCGGTGACATGTTTTGAGAATGTGTTGAATATGGTGAATTATTGTAAATAACTAGTGAGTTATTGTTAATGATTGGTAGGTTAATGTTTTGCATGTTTATGAGAGGTGGGGAACATGGAGGTATTATAGGTGAAGGGACAAAGCTATAAGGATTCCCACAAGAAAACCCCAAAATAGAGCTTAGGACATTACTGTATTGCATAGTGGATGCTACAACTGGAGGGATAAAAGTAGGTATAGAAGGAATGGTCGTAGGAGAGGAAACTTGTTTTCCTAATTTATTTTGAGCATTAGTAAAGGCTTGAGTTCAACTAGATGCTGTTGGAATGGTTGCATCAACTATATGAGCTAGGCTATGTAACACTTCTATCCCTTGTGAATCAATGATTAGCTTCCTAAGGTTATCCACAAGAGTATTTCTCCAACCAAAAACCTAGTACTTAAGTATTATTGAAGGCCTTCTAGGTCTTTGTCCAATTGTTTAGGTTTATCTTCAGGGACATGGGAAAAATAGCCTCTAAGTCCACATAAATGTTAGGTGACAATGAAGAAATAGGCAACATAGGATTAGGAAAATAACCAAAGATAGAATGAGTAGATGTGACTCCTTGATTGAAAGAGTTATAAGACTCAGACTCAACACCAGATGTGATTGCAACATAGGAAGCCATAAGTTTGAAACTATATCTCATGGGAATATTAGATATGGGACACTATGTTTTGAAGCTCATAAATTTATGACAAGATTCAAAACACTTAAGTTCTCATATAATGAAGAAAGAAAGATAATAGTGACATAAATTGAAACAAATCTTAGAACATAACGCATACCTACATAGAAATCACAAAGACAAAACTATGATTTAAATTTGGTCAGAAATTAGTAAGATAAGGGTGGTGGTGCTCTAGACCACAATGCAATTTTTGACTAAATTAAAAATCTAGAAATCACCTCTAGTATCTAAGGATCCAAAGTAGTAGAGGTTTAGTTCTAGCAACATACATATTTTTGGAAATGCACAAAACCCTAATTTCTCTATGTGAAACATAATCATTTATGAAATTTTATGTTTTTGAAGTAATGTAATATGCTCAAAAGGCAATTTCAAAATGTTGAAATTTACTGAATTTTCTTGAAAATACTAAAAAAGTGACACTTTTTTATCTTTTGAAATTAAAAAACAATGCAAATATTTACTTTTTCAATGCTTTTCACTAAAATATGCATGAAATTTTGACAAATTCAAGCAACCTAAGATTGTACTCATATTTTAAAATGACCACAATAAGATTTTAGAAGATTTTGCAAATGTAACAAGTGTTAGGTTCACCAAAATGTGATGTGGGAAAAAATGATCTAGGGTTTAAATCACACTTTCTTCCAATATTGCATTCGAAAGGAACCAAATTGATCACATACACCCACTTGGCTACTAGCCTCAATGGAAGAGCTAGAATGATGGATCAAGGTTTTGTTTCTTCTTTGGAGGAGAATGATATGGATTGATTGATTGGGAATTAACTTGACTTGATTATAAAAATGTATAACTAGGTCAACCATGAAGCTACAACAAGCTGATGTAAATATAGACAATTGCAAAACTAAAACATAGAATGGATAACAAAACAACAAAGTGTAGAGATAAAGGAACCTAACATGCAAATTAGGGCTCAAATTGGCTAGATAGGGGTAGTGGCACCCTAGTTCAAAGAATTCATATCTCAAGAATTAGTAAATAGATCTAAGATAGTCACAATTTGTAGGTTCTTCCTTTCTAGACTTAACTTTGGAACTTCGTGCATTGACGATTAATTCTACTTGCCCTAATTTGTTGAAGTTGGAGGCTTGAATGGTTGATCTTGCAATTAGGTTTTCAAACTTCTCCTAAATTCACTTAAGATCTACCACTTGCACACAAGACAATGGAGAAAGTGTTATGTCATATAGGGGCTTGCCTAAGTCAAACCCCATTTTGGTGTTTCCACATCCATAATGGTTGTGATAATGTAAAGAGTGCTTACCCTTGGTCAGGTAAAGAAAAATAGATAACAACAAGTGAGAAATGACAAGTGATGCAACTTACCACTCATATTTTTTTCCTCGATGGACTAAAGTCAATGTACATGCCTCATACAAGGAGATTCAGTTGCTTGATTGAAGGTCTTGCAAGTGTTAGCAATCACAATTTAACAAATGAACATAAAACACAAATAAACTCACATATAAACTTGATGAATTGAAAATATGAATTTTGACTGATAATAAGTGTTGTAAATTTTGCTTATTCTTCTCTTGACTACTTTTTAAGATGCTCAATGGTAATTCAAATTTCTAGTATTTCAAATGGTGGAAAAGACTTGTATTTATTTGCATTAATTTGTTTTCTTGCAAAATTAATTATTAAAAGTCAACAAATGAATTTAAATTTATAATTATTAACATTATGATAATAACATATTTTATATTGGGCCAAAATAGGCTAATAAGGGCGGTGGCACTCCTTTAATCTAATCCTATTTTGGGGTTTTTTGTGTCTTTAAATAAATATTAAATAATAATATTCCCAATCTAAATTTGATTTCCCAAAAATAACTACAAAATGGGAAATTTAAGGGCATAATTAGATCCAAGCACATAGGGGGGAGCTAAACCTAGTGTGAAATTTTTAGGAGTGACAATTTACGAGGCTACAGATAAATATCTAACAATTGTATTTATAAGAGATATGGGAAACCTTGAGAAACTAAAATGAGTTAGCATTAATTTGGTGGGGTGTAATATCAAAAGAGGAGAGAGGTAGGTTGTAGAGAGAATTTTTTTAAAATTCATTGACCATGATAGGGTAGAGAAAGAATGGCATATTGGACATAAAGGAGCGCATAGGGAAAAGATAGAGGCACTCAAATATTTGTGATAGGAGGACATGGGGAAAAGAGAGAGGCACTCAAAGATTTGTGATAGTCTTTAGAGGTGATTTGGGAAGTCTATAAGGGTGCAATTCAAGGGAAGATATATGCAACTTTCAAAGTAGCATTTTGGGGTATGTAAACCTTGTCACTCCAATTTCTACCCAAGTTTATTCACTAAGTTTTTATTATGGAATAAACCAAATAAAAAATGATTTGATCTACACCTTTATCACATCCTCAAACTTGGTTTTCTTATATTTCATGCCCATAAGGTGTCCTCGAAATAGGTTGGACTCTTGGAACCAGATCAATATGGAAAGCTACCTTTATTTTTGAAGGAAAACCAAGTAACTATAGACAAAAAATTCTAAAAACTCCTTAAGAATAGGGTGGTTCTCCAAAGATACCTTTGTCAAATCCTCTAAAGAACCCTTTGACTTATCACTAGTAGTGATGGTGAACATTTGAAAACCCTTCTACATGCACCACTTAAGCCACATAGAGGATATCATACAAAGAGAAATAGGCCTCAGAATCCCCACAAACTCCACTAACATACCAAAATCATCAAAACACTCAATCCTCTTATGATGACAAGCAATCTTAGCTTGATGAGACTCAAGGAAATTCATAACTATGACTACATCATATGATCCCAAAGGTGTGACTCAAAGATCTATAGAACTGACAAAAGAACCAACACCCAACTAACACCCCTTAATAGATGAATCGACTACCACCTTAGCCCAAGAGGCTAACTCAACCTTCCATTTATCCTCTTGCCTAGATGCCACTAGCCTGCTACACTCCACTAAAGAGGGGGAAATGAAACAATCAATATATCCTAAATTTATTAAAATACTAGCAGAAACACCATTAACCATACCTTCCACCCCAATGATAGTATACTGCATGATGATCAACCTAGTAGTTCTCAATTGTTGTAAACAATCTATGGGATTTACCCACATCACCCACAGTTTGTTCTAATGTACTTTCTCATTGACCACCTCCAAATACCTAGGGACACTCACATGCTAAATGACCAAAACCACTACAAAATTAATATGGCCCTCAAATCTACACTTGTACCAATGGGCCCCTACTAGATTGAGAAACTCCAAGCCTATTAGAGCCATTGCACCCCCCCCAAAAGAACTGTTAAGTGATAGATGGTCTTATACCTTGATCCTGATGTCTCTAATCCCTACAAGGACCCTACATCTGACATGGCTTGGTATGACCACCTTGTAGACCCTAATATTGTGTTGGTATCACACCCCATATTGTTGTTACTGATTCACTTTTACCTTCACGGGTAAATAGGATGGTAAATGCAATCATGATTTTGATATGAATGAAATACTAAAATAGGTATTAAGATATTATTGCCTTGGAAGAGTAATTATGTTTACATTGATGATGATCATGTATTGCTATATGAATATGCTTAAGTTTTATGATTTATATGGATTTATTATGAACGTATAACTACCATTGCAGATGTGTTGAGCTAGTTATAGGGATAGGTTCAATCCTACAAGTGGAGGGGAAGTATCACTCAAGAGAAGTGATTGGTTGGATAACCCTTAATTATACCTATCTGATCTCACACGCATACTCATAGTAGAATGGTTGAGTCTAGTTATTATGTTGGGAAATGGTAAGTCATCCTTTAGTGACAAGTGTTTGCAATAGTAAGGGTCATGATTACAGTTGAGTGCATTCTATGATGATGTTTATGTGTTTGGAGCTTGTGAGTTCTCCCTTATATTACTATGCTTGATTGGTGAGGTGAACATACGTAAATATATGTATATATTTTCATGTG
>VDFB02369582.1:0-15237 GCA_007258455.2 Sequoia sempervirens | reverse complement strand
GTTGGCTTTAATGTCGATGTGGGAACCCGTTTGTTGGCTTGAAACCTTTGTTCCAGAGGCTGGTTTATTCTTGGATGTTCTTCTTGTTCTGAATTTTAGCTTTGGAGTTGAAATCTTATAGTTTCTCATTTGAGGGGTTGAACGTTTGTTAATACCTTTTTGGTTCCGAGTTGTTGCGAGAGGACTAATGCCTCGCTTGTACTTATTTTGGGTATCATGTTTATTTGTTGAAGTTCAACCCTTGTCCTGTTTCAATTTGCTATAAGGGGGTCTTAGGGAGAGTGGCTCTTCGTGGGGGCCGGCGCCTCGGTTAAGAGGAAGTGCATAGGAGAACCCACGAAGAGTAGTTAAACAAGTGATAACTTAAAAATAGAATTAGGGGGGATGGGTAGTAAACCACTCAAGATAAAAGAAATTGGATTCCTCATCTATGCATTAGGGCTATCATAGACTAATGATAGATTGAGAAGGCCGTGGTCGGCAAAGTCATGATCTCGTCTTCATGAGAGGTTATTGACTCCGCACGAGCTACCCTATGGTGCCGGCGCCTCATGCAGGAGGAAGAGCCAGGAGATCCATAGATGGGTGCCGGCGCCTCAAGTTGGAGGAAGAGCCAGGAGATCCCATGAGAGCTGTGCGATGACACTCTCCACT
Source organism: Sequoia sempervirens (assembly GCA_007258455.2). Lineage (NCBI taxonomy): Eukaryota > Viridiplantae > Streptophyta > Pinopsida > Cupressales > Cupressaceae > Sequoia > Sequoia sempervirens. The sequence continues at coordinate 14,583 of VDFB02369582.1, read as the reverse complement.
AGACTTCCTTTTTTGCCTTGTTGCCTTGCCTCTGGACATGTATTTTGGACTTGGATGTTGTATCAGTTTCTTTAGCTTGTATTCATATTGTTGATTTGGACTCTTGTACTAGTGTTTATGAGCATTCTTTGGTGGCTTGTTAATGTCATTGCTTGGTTTATTTGTGTTCTCTGAATTGTATTTAAGTTTGTACCTTGTTGTCATGGAGTCGGTTTGGCAATCATGGTCGAGTTCACTTCATTGTCACCTCTGAGCACGGGGGGTGAGTTATCTTTAATTCACATGGTTGGGTGGAACGTGCTCCACACCCGTTGGGTTCCCCATCAGCATCCTTTGATCGCAGCTTTTCCGCAGTTGGAGTTGCGCCAGTGTTCACCTTGTTATTCAGCATTTATTGTAAATTGTATCATCCCAATTGTTTGGGAATTTCATTGTAATTATTATATTAAAGATTGTAATGTAACATTATTGCAAAGATGTAATAGTTAGGAATCAATGTAATTATTTGATGAGACTCTTATGATTGTATTATGTGGTACCTTAATATAAATTACCCTTGGTTTATGGAAGTACATTTACTCATGTTTATATTATTGTAATGGGTTACATGGTTATCATTATCTTTTATTTCCGTTTTGTGGTTGCAATGTAACCTCGCGTGCCCCAGAGAACTAAGTGAGTTAATGTGATGTATTATGTTATGTGATTATGGGTAATGTATTGTAAGTTAATTTAATTGCTTTTCAAAAAAAAATAAAAAATTATTTGCCTTTTTGAGTTCTCTGGGGTTTGCACGGCGGGCGTTACAACTTGGTATTAGAGCCAGGGTTGCAAACGCTGGGGTCTCTGGGTAGTTAGGTCCATTAAGTAACCTCTCGTTTGAACTCTGGAGCTTATTTGTACCTTTATCTTGTTGTGCAGAAGTATGCCTCGAGGTAGAGGACGTGGCCAAGCAAGAGGCCGCGGTGCTGGTCGTGGAGCAAACCGACGAAGTCCTTCAGTTCCCAGTTCTCATGGTTCTGAGCATGAGGAACAGCCAAGTCTTCAGAATAATCCGTCAGGTGGTCAGAATCCAGGGCAGCCTGGATTAGATGGTTCCTTGCAACATATTCTTGGTGAAATTTTGGCTCGTTTGGGACCCAGGCCAGAGGAGGAGCCACGAATTGAAAGAGAAAGAGAAAGGTCACCTAGGCGGAGAGAAATAACCTCTGATCAGGATGCAGTTTTAGCAGGCCATATGAGGGATTTGTTGAGAGCTCACCCACCAACATTTGATGGTTCAGGAGGTGGACTAGAGGCAGAAACTTGGCTAATTGACCTAGATCGTTGCTTCGCCATGCACCCTTATGGTAGCAATACCAAGGCTCGGTGCGCGGTTATGCATTTGCGAGGCTTCGCATCTACTTGGTGGCGCCTTGAGGAACAGAAATTGCACCTTGATATCAGTATGGTCACTTGGGAATTATTCTTGGACAGGTTTAGAGCTCATTTTCTTTCAGACCATTGGAGGCAGCGCAGGGCTGACGAGTTTCATGATCTCAAGCAGTTGTCAATGTCAGTGGAACAGTATGAGCGGCGCTTCTATGAGTTGAAGCAGTATGCAGGGATTAGCCACGATGAGGGCATGTTGGTTCAGCACTTTGTTCGGGGCCTTAATGCACGTATCAGTGGTGGAGTGCGAGTCTTCGAGCCGAAGACAATGGAAATGGCAGTTGAGAAGGCTCGATTGGTAGAGGAGAATTTGGCCATGGCCTTGGGTGGTCACATTGGAGTGCAGATTGGCAGTGCACCTACTCAGGGTTTTAGCACTCATGGAGGTCAGTCTCAGGGAGCAGGATCTTCCAGAAACAGGTTTCAACCCTCGAAAGGGGGTCATCAGCAGCAGCAGCCTCAGCAGCAGCAGTCAAAACAGAAGAACTTCCAATCTCCTCAGAGTGGCAATTCACAGTTTCGCAAGGATCAGAACAGGAACAGGAACCAAGTTCGACAGGAACGTTTTGCACAGCCTACACCTAGTATTCAGTCAGTGCCGAGTCGTGGGAGGTTTCAGCAGTCAAATGCTCCATCAGGGGGCAGAGGTTTTGGCAGGGGTACTGGGTGTTACTCTTGTGGGCAGCAGGGGCACATTGCCAGATTGTGTCCTCAGAAGAGCACTTCAGGTTTTAATCAGAGGCCAGTTGGTTCAGAGCCGACAGTAGGTGATGTAGGGAGGTCTCATCGTGTATTTTCTGCAGTGGATAATCGACAGGCAGACCACCAGAGCACCGTCATTGAGACTTCAGGTGTGTTACATGATACTAGCATTTCTATACTTTTTGATTCCGGTGCATCTGATTCCTTTATATCTCCTCTTGTGGTTGAGCGATGTGGACTGGTGGCAACTAGTCAAGGCGAGAAATGGCAAGTTGAATTGGCTTCAGGGTCAAAGCTTGTTGTAGAGAAGCTTGTGCAGGATTGTAGCTTGAGTATAGGGGCTTTGTCAACTAAAGTAAACCTCAGAATCCTCCCACTTGGCTCATATGATGTTGTCTTGGGCATGGACTGGTTGGGTGCACACCGTGCTGTAATTGATTGTCGCCGTAAAGCGGTGCGGTGCCTTGATGATTCTGGAAAGGAGGTGGAAATCGTGGGTGTTCAAAAACCCGTTTCTTTGCGAATGATCTCTGCCATGCAGCTCAAGAGGTACTTTCGACAGGGTTGCCAGCTCTTTGCTGTATCTTTGAGTGACTTGGAGTCAGAGGATAGTCAAGGGGTGTCTTTGGAACAATACCCTCTCCTTAAGGAATTTTCTGATGTGTTTCCAGAAGAGATACTTGGCATGCCACCTAAGCGTGATATAGACTTCAGGATTGATTTGGTACCTGGAGCTGAGCCAATATCTCGAGCTCCATATCGGATGACAACGCAGGAACTTCAGGAACTCCGGTTGCAGCTGGAAGAGTTGTTGGCTAAGGGCTTTATCCGCCCAAGTGTTTCTCCTTGGGGAGCACCTGTGATTTTTGTGAAAAAGAAGGATGGTTCTCTTCGCTTGTGTATTGACTACAGGCAGTTGAACAAGGTAACAGTGAAGAACCGATATCCATTACCCAGAATTGATGATCTTTTCGATCAGATAAAAGGGGCAAAGGTGTTCTCTAAGATTGATCTCAAGTCAGGATATCATTAGTTGAGGATTGCTGATCCAGACATTCATAAAACAGCATTTCGTACTCGGTATGGACATTACGAGTTCACCGTGGTGCCGTTCGGGTTGACGAATGCACCTTCAGTCTTTATGAGCCTAATGAATGGAGTGTTCAGAACATTCTTGGATAGATTCGTCCTTGTGTTTCTCGATGACATTCTGATTTATTCTAGGTCTATGGAGGAACATGAGGAGCATCTAAGACAGGTGTTGCAGTGCTTAAGGAGTAATCAGTTGTTTGCCAATCTCAAGAAATGTGAATTCTATAAGACTGAAGTTCAGTATTTGGGCCATGTGATTTCTGGTGAGGGAATTTTGGTTGATCCTGCAAAGATCCAAGCTATTGTGGATTGGCCCGCACCCACAAATGTCTCAGAAATTCGCAGCTTCATGGGACTTGCAGGGTACCATAGGCGTTTTGTCCAAGGGTTTTCTAGGTTGGCTCATCCTATCACTTCCTTGCAGAGGAAGGGAAAGAAGTTTCTTTGGTCCGAGTAGTGTCAGTTGGCTTTCCAGACCTTGAAGGACAAGCTAACTAGTGCTCCAATCTTAGCAGTTCTTGATCCATCAGGTGATTTTGTTGTGTGTACTGATGCTTCATTGGAAGGCTTAGGGGCTGTGTTGATGCAGGAGGGGTGAGTGATTGCTTATGAATCACGAAAGCTTAAGGATCATGAACTCAATTACCCCACTCATGACTTGGAGTTAGCTGCAGTTGTGCATGCCTTAGTAAGGTGGCGACACTTTCTCCTTGGTCATCAGTTTGAGTTGCATACCGATCATCGTAGTCTGCAGTACATCTTTACGCAGCCGAACCTAAATGCAAGGCAGAGAAGGTGGATGGAATTCTTGTGCGAATATGATTTTGAGGTGAAGTATATTCAGGGCAAAGAGAATGTGGTGGCAGATGCGTTGAGTAGACGTAAGCATGAGATTTCTGCTTTGGCTCTTGAGGTTGAATTGAAAAGTCAGATCCTTACAGCTCTCTCTTCAGATGATTGGTATCAAGCAGTGAAATCAGAGATTGAGTCAGGCAGAGCTTTGGAAGGCAAATTTTTTGGGTACTCTTTGGGTTCCGATGGTGTTTTGCATTATGGAGGCCGAATGTATGTACCTCCTGCAGAGGGTCTTCGTACCCTAATCTTGACCGAAGCTCATAGAGCTCCTTATTCGGCACACCCAGGGGTTAAGAAAATGTACGCTGATCTTCGCTCACTATATTTTTGGGCTGGGATGAAGCGGGACATTGCTGATTTTGTGGCTAGGTGTCTGGAATGTCAGAGAGTTAAGGCCGAGCATCACCATCCAGCAGGTTTGTTGCAGCCTCATCTTGTTCCGGAGTGGAAGTGGGACATTATTTCTATGGATTTCATTGTCGGGTTGCCTATGTCTTCTAGGTGACACGACGCTATCATGGTCACTGTTGATAGGTTGACCAAGGTAGCCCATTTCTCTCCCATTCGATCTTCCTATACTGCTTCAGTGGTGGCTAGGGTGTTCATGGAAGACATTGTTCGATTGCATGGGATACCGCGTAGGATTATTTCTGATAGAGATCCGGTATTCACATCTGCTTTATGGACATCTTTGCAGCGGTCCTTAGGGACTAAGTTGAATTTTAGTTCTGCCTACCATCCTGAAACAGATGGTCAGACTGAGAGAGTTAATCAGGTGCTTGAGGATATGCTTCGCATGTATGTCATGGACCAACAATCTCGTTGGGAAGATTATCTGCATTTGGTTGAGTTTGCCTATAACAATGGTTATCATAGTTCGATTGGTATGGCTCCCTTCCAGGCTTTATATGGTCGTCCTTGTCGTACCCCTTTGAGCTGGGATCGATTGGAGGACAGGGTTCTCCTTGGACCTGAGATGCTTCGTGATATGGAGCAGCAGGTAGCTCGCATCCGAGAGCATCTTGTAGCAGCTCAGGACAGGCAGAAAAAGTTTGCTAATGCACACAGAGTTGATCGGCAGTTTGCAGTAGGTGATCAAGTGTTTCTCCGAGTTCGCCCTCGGAAGAGCCCTATTCGTTACGGAAAGGGTTCTAAGCTTGCACCCCATTTTGTGGTCCGCCGGAGGTGTTAGAGCCGCATTGGTCCTCGTTGCCTATCGCCGCCTTGCCACCCGCCTCGTCAGCGGATTCACGTAGCTGCGTGTTTCATGCCGCTCTTGGCCTTATTTCCCGAGCGCTACTCATGTACTGATCGAAATTTACAGTCGAGGACGGGCACTAGTTCAGAGCCCCGCAGTCGCAAGTGGCACAGAGACTCATTCTCGAGGCGCTGATATTATTGAGCAGGTGAGGGTCCAGTGGGACCCCAATGATGAGACTTTAGCGACATGGGAGGATGCTTCCCGTATTAGAGAATCCTACCCTTACTTGTTTTCTGGCTTACAGGAGTAAGCCGAATTTAAGGGGGGGAGGATGTAATAACCCTCCTAGTTGCTAGTTGGACTCATTAGTTTATGCTTTGATTTGATACTTTGATACATTGATACTATGGTGATACTGTTTGGTGTGATTGGTTAGTTAGACATTTGATGATGTTGTTACTCTTTTGTGGACATGATTATTTTATATGACATTGTGGTTGGAGATGTTAGTTGATTTTCATATTCATGTTATGATGTGATGATTTAATAGATTATGCCATGAGATGAATTGTTAGTATTAGAAATGTTATTTTTATCAATCATATTATAATTGTTAGGATAGACGTGATGAAGGACAGTGTAGCATCACTCATTGCGAGTGTTCTGTTACGCTGCGATTCCTTCTCACAACACAATGCTTTGATTTATATATATATGCACATGTACACAACTTTGTTTGTATGCAGGAATTGCAGGCACATAGTCTCGATTCCACCTGCTTCGGCAGGACAGGGCGAGCACAAATAACCCAACGGTATAAAGTTGAAACAGAGGTGACAATGAAGTTTGCCCGTTCCATGATGTCAGACCGTCTGGTTGCATGGTATTGTATGTTCCGTAGTTGTCATGTTTTGTGGTTGTAGTTGTGTTATGTTACTGTTGGTAGTTCATGTGTTGTGATGTTTCAATTTAAAAATTGTTGATTAAAAATTAGATTAATTTGTATTTAAAATATTTAAATGTTATTTGGTGAAAAGCCATGTGTTTTATTAAATATCAAATGGTGATTTGTCAAATGTAAATAAATTTTCCAGGTGGAAAATTAATAATAAAATAAATAAATAAAGTCAAATTTTGTGCATGCACAAGGCTGTTAAAAATGGAGTTTTATAATGATAATAATAATAATAATAATTTGGACAAATGGAGAAATTGCAATCCTGTTTTTAGAAAATGGTGGTTGGGTGCATGTAAGAGGAAAAATATAGTGGGTTTTTGAAAATGGAAAAAAGGGGAATTCTTTTGCTGGAAAAAGGGGGATGGCAGCATTTTAGAGATTTTAATTTGAAAAAAAAAAAAAGAGAAGGGAGATTGTGGCCGAAAGCTTTGGGGAGAATCGGAAAAAGCGAGAAGAGGAAGAGGAGTGCTTAAAAACGTAGCTTCTGGGAAGCCGCTCAAGGTTGGTTGAAGCAAGGACTTCATCACAAATCAGCAAGAAGGAGACTGAATTCCAAATAAACCCTCTTCTTCTTTGCTTAAAAATCTCAATCAACTTTATAGGGAAGATCTCGCTTTATTTCAAAAATTGCTTTTATTGCAAAAAGCCGCTTTGTTGTAAAAATCTAGTTGTTTGCAAAATCTGGGTTTTAATTTTGGAATTAGGGAAAAACTGTTCAATTTGCAAAATCTGGATTTTAATTTTGGAATTAGGAAAAAAGCTGTTCAATTTGCAAAATCTGGGTTTTAATTTTGGAATTAGGGAAAATCTGTTCAATTTGCAAAATCTGGGTTTTAAAATAGATTGGGAAGAAATTTGTGTTTCAATTTATTTTAGGAAAAATCTGGTCTGTTTTCATAAAACAGGGTTTCAAATGGATTTGGGAAAATCTTGGTATTTACAAAAAACAAACCTGGGAAAAATTATGGGAAAATATCTGTTATTTCACAAATTTTATTATCATGAAGAAATTTTATTTCTTCTCTGTGAATTTTTATTTCTCTGTATTAATTTACTGAAGAAAAAACCCCTGCCCTCCTCTGTAAAAAAATAATAAAATTTAATTTATTTAAAATCTGTGTTTATATATATATATATATATATATATAAATATATGTATAAAAACAACTCGGAAATAATTTCCGCTTTGAACAGTTGTCCTGAAATGGTTATTTGATTTTAATTTTATTATTATCTCTGAGTCGACCGGTCCCAACCGTCTCCCGCTAAGGATCTGAATTCATTTTAAAAAACTAAATGAAAATTTTAAAAAAAAATTACATATTAAAAATTATATGTAAAAATTTTATTTAAGTAAAAAAATTCATACAAAAAAAATAAATTTAAATAGTGGAGGGTCTGACCGCCGACTTCCTCGCACTGCGGCGGGTGCGCGTAGAAACAGCCGCGACAAGAAGTTCTTAAGATCGCCGCTGGCAGCCTACTGCCGCGGCACGTTAGGCCCTTAAGGATCGGCGCTGGGAAAGCAGCTCCTGCATGGACTCCGCCGCGGCGAGTCCGCAAGGATCAAGGACGGCAAAGATTCTGGTCGCTTTTGTTTTTTGTTTTTTTTTGTTTGTTTTATTTTTTTTATTTGCGTTAGTTTTTTTTAAATTTAGTGAATAATAAATTTAATTCGATTTTTTTTAATTTACTTCTATTTTAGTCAAATTTAATCTATGAAAAAATATATATATATATATTTATATATATATATTCATAAATATATATATATATATATATATATATATGCGTTTGATTTTTATAAATGAAAATGTATGATAAATTATAAGATATATTTTTATATACGTAATGAAAAGAATTGTAAAATTTAAATGATTTCTTTTAATAGAAATTTCACTGCATTTGGAAATAAAATGTTAATAAATTTATTGTAATAAACAATAATTTAGTATATTATTTTCATATAATAACAGATCTTGTGTTTTATGAAGATAATATTTGATCATGAGGAAATTGTACTGCTTCTTGGTTTTAATTGTCTGAGTAGGTTGATTTGGTGTTTTGAGTTCATTAAATTGTGCGTAGTCTCATTCTGTTTTCGTGTTGGCTTTAATGTCGATGTGGGGACCCGTTTGTTGGCTTGAACCTTTGTTCCAGAGGCTGGTTTATTCTTGGATGTCTTTCTTGTTCTGAATTTTAGCTTTGGAGTTGAAAACTTATAGTTCTTGTTTAGAGGGGTTGAACGTTTGTTGAAACCTTTTGGTTCCGTTTTGTTGCGAGAGGGTTAATGCCTCGCTTGTACTTGTTTTGGATATCATGCTTATTTGTTGAAGTTCAACCCTTGTCTTGTTTCAATTTTCTGTTAAGAGTCTTAGGGAGAGTGGCTCTTCGTGGGGGCCGGCGCCTCGGTTAAGAGGAAGTGCACAGGAGAACCTACGAAGAGTAGTTAAACAAGTGATAACTTAAAAATAGAATTAGGGGGATGGGTAGTAAACCACTCAAGATAAAAGAAATTGGATTCCTCATCTATGCATTAGGGCTATCATAGACTAATGATAGATTGAGAAGGCCGTGGTCGGCAAAGTCATGATCTCGTCTTCATGAGAGGTTATTGACTCCGCACGAGCTACCCTATGGTGCCGGCGCCTCATGCAGGAGGAAGAGCCAGGAGATCCATAGATGGGTGCCGGCGCCTCAAGTTGGAGGAAGAGCCAAGAGATCCCATGAGAGCTATGCGATGACACTCTCCACTAGACTTCCTATTTTGCCTTGTTGCCTTTGCCTCTGGACATGTATTCTGGACTTGGATGTTGTATCAGTTTCCTTAGCTTGTATTCTTATTGCTGATTGGACTCTTGTACTAGTGTTTTTGAGCATTCTTTGGTGGCTTGTTAATGTCATTGCTTGGTTTATTTGTGTTCTCTGAATTGTATATAAGTTTGTACCTTGTTGTCATGGAGTCGGTTTGGCAATCATGGTCGAGTTCACTTCATTGTCACCTCTGAGCACGGGGGGGTGAGTTATCTTTAATTCACATGGTTGGGTGGAACGTGCTCCGCACCCGTTGGGTTCCCCATCAGCATCCTTGTTCGCAGCTTTTCCGCAGTTGGAGTTGCACCAGTGTTCACCTTGTTATTCAGCATTCATTGCAAATTGTATCATCCCAATTGTTGGGAAATACATTGTAATTATTATATCAAAGATTGTAATGTAACATTATTGCAAAGATGTAATAGTTAGGATTCAATGTAATTATTTTAGATAGACTCCAAGATTGTATTTATGTGGTACCTTTTAATTACAATTACCCTTGGTTTATGGAAGTACATTTACTCATGTTTATATTATTGTAATGGGTTACATGGTTATCATTATCTTTTATTTCCGTTTTGTGGTTGCAATGTAACCTCGCGTGCCCAAGAGAACTAAGTGAGTTAATGTGATGTATTATGTTATGTGATTATGGGTAATGTATTGTAAGTTAATTTAATTGCTTTTTAAAAACACTGCCTTTATTCTGGCTTTGCACTTCATTTTTTGCATAGCTTTTATTCACAGTAAAGTTGTAACATTGATCATTGATATTATTGATAAATTTAAAATGTTGATGCATTGATAATAGATCATGGCTATGTGCAGGATCATCATGGAAAAAGCAAGCCCTTAAGTGGCAAAAAAAATAGAAAAATTAGAGTTAGGCAACTTGACGTAAAAATTTGAATAAGTTATCTATATTATTTTAGAAATATGTAACAATATATTCTATAGCAAATTGAATGTAGTTTTAAAACTACTAGTTTTGTTTAAAACAAAAAAATCTATTTGGTGAAAATTTGAAATTTCAATGCACTAGTACTTATATTTTAGGGAAAAATAAGAAGTAGGTGTCTATCTGACCACCCTAACCACAATAAAATGATAATATTTTTTTATAATATTTTATATATATGTAGAGGACTCATGTCCCGATGTGATACACATCTTTTTGTAATTTTTTTCCAAGTAAATAATTAATTATGATTTTTTTATTACAACTTTTAAAATATATAAAAGACTTCTATGTCTGACCACCTTAACTTGGTAAAAACTTTTTGAAATTCAATTTTTCTTTTTTTAATCCTATAGTATGTGAAGCATAGAATGTGACACATGTTTTAGATTCAAAAAATGTGATACCATTTGAAAGCTATAGATTTTTTTCAAGTAGTCCATCAATCAAGACTTTAGTCATAATTTGAATAGAAAATAAAAAATAATTACTTATTAAATTCAAAGTAAAGCATAATTTATATTGGTGGAAAGTTGAGAATATCCTTTACTGACCCTTTTCATTTCACAAATTTTTGGTAAAAAAATAGTCATCAGCCACATACCCATCATATTGCCACTTTTTGGCCCATCATGATCCTACACATACCCTCATTGGTGAATCTAAAATGTTGCAAAATTGATATTAAATAATATTGTTAAATTTATTAATATTTTTATTGAAAATATCATTGTAAATGGTAAAATATTGAGTAGCATTGATTATAAAGATCATCTCTAAATCTAAAAAAATGTAGTATTGATCAATAAAGATTATTTCTAAATCTATGATTTTTTTTATCACAAAGATCACTGCAAACGGTAAATAATATTTTGATTTCTATCTATATAAAGTTGAATGGTGATGAAAAACTTGCAAAATTCCATCATTAGATGAATAAATGTTGATGCCAAGAGGGTGAGCTTCTATGAAGGTGCAAGTCCGACCGTCCGTTGTGGACTATTGTGAAGGTGGTTGGAGGATTTTTTTTTTTTTGCATGGGGCAATGATTCCAAAAGCAATAAAAAACTCTCAATAATGGTACTATCAATCAGAGTGATGGAAAATGCATGTGCCATATGTACAGATATCTAGGTATGTCATAGCAAATGAAAACAAGGCTATATTGTTTCAATTTTTGAGAATGTTCTATTGAGAAAAGAGTATATTTCTGCATGGGTTTGTTACTGTTGTGTATTTCTCTATATGACTTCCATTTTGTCGATATGTTTGAAATGGAATAAAATTGTTAATGTTATGTAGCTTTTTCCAGGCTTTGAGAAACAGGGTAGCATGGAGAAAGCTAGTGGGAAGAGTTGCATATCGAGAAAACCCTTTGTGATATTGTTTCATTTGTGGTTCGTGGTTTGTGGCAAGCTATATTGTTTGATCTCTTATAAGGCATTATTTATTGTTTCCAATTTTGATAAGGTGCTATTGAGAAAAGACTATATTGTTTGTAAAAAATAATATTGTTTCATTTATGGTTCACGTTTTGTGGCTATGGTTTTACATGGGTATGTTAGTGTGAATCTTTGTGTTTTGTGGGTTTCTCCATCTGGGTCATTGTTGAAACCAATATTGTTTGATTTATGGCTTCCATTTTCTGGTTATGGTTGCAACGAAGTAAAATAGTTAATGTTATACAGTTTATGTTTAATTCTATTAAGCATTGTTGATTACTATTCTCTAGCTTAGGCTATATTGTTTTATTTTTGAAAAGGTGCTATTGAAAAGGCTATATCGTTTGACTTTTTGATAAGTTTTTTTTGAAAAATGAGTAAATTTTTGCATGGCTTTGTTATTGCATACTTTTGTGGGTTTGTCTTTGTGGCTTTCATTTTGTGGCTATATTTGCAACAGATTAAAATTGTTGATGTTATGCAGTTTTTGTCAATTGTTGTTATCTAGCTTGGGGTATATTGTCTCATTTTCAATAAAGTGTTGTTGAAAAGGCTATCTTGTTTCAATTTTCAATAAGGCATTGTTGTGAAAAGCCTATATTGTTTGTTAAAATTAATATTGTTTTGTTTATGGTTGGCATTTTATGGCTATCATTCTGCATGGGTTTTGTGGCTATAATTTTGTGTGGGTTTTGTGCATTGTTTATTGTTGTTCTCTAGCTTAGGGTATACCATTTCATTTTTGATAAGAAAGTGTTGAGAAGGAAATATTGTTTCATTTTCGACAGGGTATTTTTGAGAAAAGATTATATTTTTGCATACGTTTGTCATTGTGATGTTTTGTTTGATGCCACCATTGATTGCAATGATGGACAATATATTTTTCCTACATAAAAATATGTGTGTATGTCATAGTAGATGTAAACAACATTCAAATATAGTGATCCCTATGTTTATTTTTTTGGTACATTCTTGGAATGATAAGTTGTATTTTAAGTGTCATATGGAAGATTGATGCCACCATTGATCTAACTTTAGGAACTCATATGTGGGAGCAATATACTCTAAAATCAGCCAAAAAAAGAAGATTAAACTATAGACATCAAAGGGAAAAAATATGGGAACCTCCAGATGTGTGGTTTTCCCCTATTGTGTGAACTTTAGTCAAAATTTTTGTCAACTTTCTCGAGTTTTGAGCCTTCTGACGTTAGGATTTCAATCAGGAAAAAGGTTGCGAATGTTTCTTGAATTTTAAATTAAAAGTGTTTGGCGCATCGATAGAGAAGGCCAAAAAAATTAAACACTGGTTGGCATCAACATTAATTGCTCTATGGTTCCTCTATGGTGGCAATGTTTGAAAGGTAATAAAATAGTCCATAATCTTCTTGAAGCATAGTTGTTATCTGTCTAAACCTCAATAAGGGTTTGTTGCAATGCAAGGTTTTATATTAAGTGTCAAATGAAACATTGATAAAATCATTATTGAGGCCTAGACAAATAACAACTATCCTTGAAGCCATACAAAAACAACCAACGATGACTTATCATGAACAACATGGACTATTTTATCACTTTCCAACCATTCCCAGTGGATAGAAACCATAGATCAAATAAAACTCATAATTATCTTATGAAAATAATAAGTGTGGAAAGGAGTATATATGAATGTTGTTTGCATCTAATTTCACATAGATACATATCTACACATAGGGATGAATTTTGTCCATCTCTAATTTCACAAACATACATATTTTCACATAGGGAAAGTAAAATGAGAAAGAATGAAAGAAGGCTTGCTCTCCACCCTGCCTTATTGGGTCATGGAGTCCTATAGTCTCTCGCCAAACCCACGAGTAATAAAAAACATTGTCCACCACTATGATGGAAAGTGAAACTAATCTTCCCTATTACACTTAATATAAAACCTATTATTTTAAGGATGCTTCTCTAAGGATGAAACAAATAACAACTATATTTGCAAAATAATAAACATGGCGAGGAGTATATATAAATATTTTCTACATATTATCTTTGCAAAATAATAAACATGGCGAGTAGTATATATGAATGTTGTCTACATCTAATTTCACATACACACATATCTACATAGGAGAAAAGAGGAATGAAACACTACAATTTAAGAGACACATACTTTTTTATGTGTATATATTTCCAAGGAATAGATTCCTGCATATACATCCAATGCATGCAATACATATATTTGGAGTTGCAAAGAAAAATCTACATTGATATATATGTTTCCAAAGTTAACTGCACATATATACACATTGTTGATTGTTGTTGAATAGTTGTAAAAATATTAAATTTCATTTATGATTCCCATGTAGTGGCAATGGCTAGAAAGCAATAAAAGATTCTACATATACACGTAGAAAGGAAGATCTATATAGATATATATGCATCTAAAGCTATATGCAGACAACACACATATATATCCATAGGTGGATTTCAAACATATGAATGTTGTCTGCATCAAATTTAAAAAAAAAATAGATTTGCACATAGAAAATATAAAATGAAACAGAAAAAAATGAGGCTTGCTCTCCAGGTTACCATATTGGATCATGGAGCCTCATTGAATCTCACCAAATGCCTGAACAAGAGCATACATTGTCCAACACTTTGATCAATGGTGAAATCAATGTGCCTTATTACACTTACTATACAACCTATCATTCTAACAACTCCTTTTGTGAGGCTAAAATAAATAATAACTAAAAAGGTGCATTTAATTTCAGATTCCCCAAACAATAAAAATGGCTAGCAATATATATCAATGTTGCATGTACATCTAATTTCACATAAATACATCTCTGCACACAACAAAATAGAAACAAAGCACAACAAAAGAAACACACACTTTTTGTGTTTATATATTTCCAAGCAACACATTCCTATATATGCATCCAACACATGCAATCCATATGTATGCAGCTCCAAAAGAAAAGATACACTGATATACATACATACATACATACATACATACATACATACATACATACATACATACATACATACATACATATATATATATATATATATATATATATATAGAAAGAGCATATATATATATATATATATATATATATATATATATATATATATATAT